>CBVK0103800336.1:0-21496 GCA_900067695.1 Picea abies | reverse complement strand
ACACAAGCCAAAGGGTGTGACCAAAAACTCATAGTGGCCCTCATGAGTTCTAAAGTTAGTCTTAGGAATGTATGCCTTTTTCATATGGATCTGGTGGTAGCTATAACTAAGATCAAGTTTAGTAAAGAACTGGGTGCCACTCAATTCATCTAAGAGGTCATCAATGACAGGAATGGGAAATTTATCTTTAATGGCGAGTTTGTTGAGGGCGCGAAAGTCATGACACATGTGCCAAGCACCTTCTTTATTCATGACCATGACCACAGGATAAGAGTAGGGGCTCATACTAGGGTAGATAACACCTGCGTTAAGCAGTTCTTGAACCATTTTCTCAATTTCATTTTTTTGGGAAAAGGGGTGACAATAGGGACAGATATTGGGAGGAAGGCTTCCTGGGACAAGAGGGATGGAATGATCATGAACACCATGGGAAGGAGGGAGTCCCTGGGGAGTGGAAAAAAACCCTTGATGTTTAGAGAGGATGGATTGGAGGTTTTGCAACACAGAGGGTGTATCAGTTTCTTGTATGGAATGGAGTTGGGAAATAACGCCCCAATGATCATTTTTTAGCATCTTTTCCATGTGATGGGAACTAATGATATCAGGGGAAGTGGCAGTGATTCCTTAGAACTTATATTGTTGGCCCTCCTAGTTGAATTAGATGGTTAATTCCTTAAAATCTATGAGAATGGGACCCAAAGTCCTTACCCAACCTAGACCCAACAAAATGTCACAAATGCCCATGTCGATAGAATCCATATGATATTTCAGGTGGTAGTCACCAATTTGGAGACGCACATTTTCACAACACCCTCAAAATTTCATGGACCTGCCATTGGCAATCATGATTTGGAAATTATTGATTGCACAGATATTGAAATTAGTTTCTTGGGAAATGCAACGATGAATAAAATTATGGGTGATTCCACTATGAACCAAAATGATGACTTTCATATGCTTGATGTAGCCAATTAGTTTGAGGGTTTGGGGAGCAGAGAAGCCAGTGAGAACATTCAGGGAAATGATCGTTTCTACATTAAGAGGGTCTGAAGGAGGGGTTATGTTAGTGGGTTCAGGTGACTTAGATAGAAGGGGAGCTTCAACATCCTCTTCTGAAACATCCTCCAATATGGCGATAAAAATATTTTGTTTCTTACACTTGTGTCTCGGAAAATATTTTTCATCACAATTATAACAAAGGCCTTTGAGTTGGTGTTCAACCATTTCATCCCTGGTCAATTTTTGGATCTTTACTACAGTAGAAGGAGGAGTGGGATTTACTATTTTATTGTGAGGAATAGAGGAGGATTTTCAGTTTTGAGAAGAGACAACCTTATTTTCTTCCTTATTTCATTTAGTATCCTCCACCCAACTCTAAGGCCGAGCCATGAGAACATGGGCACAAATATCATCCTTGAGGCCAATGATAAAACATTCTTGGATAAAATCATAAGACATGCCCTATGTACGAAAAATCCAGTCACTCAAAAGAAGTTATAAACTATTCCATTGTGCTAGATTGTTTCAACTTAGTCAAACGACCTAAATTGTTGGTGTCAGTGTCAAAGCATTCATAAAGCTCTGCCAAAAAGTGTGTCCAAGTAACATACCCTTGACGGGAAGATTTTATCCATTGCCAACATTCTTGATCTATATGGAAAACACCATATCAGAGTTTGGCCAAGTCATCGGTAATGCCATACAAAGAGAAATAATGTTCCATTTGAGTTGCCCAACCTGTGGGATCTGAGCCATCGAATTTGGTCACATCCACATGTGGAAGGCATAGGTCACGTTGAAAGTGATGGGGTTGAAAATTATGGGAATGAGAGAAAGTTTCAACTTCGGTATGCAAAGGTGGGTCAGATAAAGAGGGATCTATAGGGATATGCATCTTGGTGCAGATCATCGAAGTGACATATTCAAGTTGGGTAGTAATGTCCTGTTTGAGGTCTTCTTTGAGTTCATTTATTGAGGTGACAATGGAGGAATGCATGTTTTTATTGATGGTGGAAATATTGACATTGCGTTGTCTCACTTCTTGTTGGGTCTCTATGAAATTATATTGCAAGGTATTGAAGCAAGCTTCCAAGACTTAGCTACGGGTATGGTCCATGATGACAAGGGAACCGAAAAGGGCCAGGTGGGGTCAAAAATTTTGTTGAAAAAATGATAGTTATGAATGTCATAAGGGTGAAGAGATAAATCCAATGGAATAGGTCTCAAATAATGGTGCAACAAAATCCAGACTTTTTGTTTTACACCTGGGGAGTCATACTCCATTCTGAAGAATACTGTAGTGATGAAATGCCAAAATGCTTAATGAGGAAGAAATGTGAAGTGATTTGGAAACTAGAACACAGTTTCGTGGTAATAGATCTTGTCTATTTTGTTTTTTGTTTCCATCCCTAAGGGTTAGGTATTCAAGGGTTCTACAGACAAGGGTTTTTCCTATGCTATAGCTCTTTGATATACGTGTGGGGTCCAACAATAGTACTCATCCCAATATCTTAGGGCACCAACTAAGGAGGGTAGACTATGCCATTAGCCCTACTACCCGACTACCCAGGTACTAGAGAGTATCTTCCTAAGTGTTGTTCTCAGTGGCACTATAACAATCAGGAAACTGATAGGTTTATCTAAATAGGGCTTCAGGAAATCTAGGTTGATTCATATACAGGTGTTGTCTGATGCGCTACCACTCGAAGGGGTACCAAAAAGGGTTACAAGGGTGGCCAAAAGATGTTCACTTAAGTACCACTTGTATTTACTGCGTGTATGGATCATCGATCATGGGTTTATGCATGTAATGACAAATCTCTATAGCTTAAAGACGTCAGAATACGTCTCTACCCTGGAAAAAAAATTAACCACAATTTTCTGTCGAGGAAAGTTCTCTGATACCACTTGTAATATTCCATATATAAAAAGTATGCAGAACATAAATAAAATTCTAGAAGTGGCAGACAGGAAATAATATAACCAGAACAACACCACAATAATACCAAAATTATACCAGAATAACACCAAAAAGAGCACTTATATTACTAAGAGCAATGTTCACTTGCCTCTTCGAGGGGGAAACCTCCAATAGAGCCAAGCTCTATTACAATAATATCCAAGACAATAGTTATCATACCCTCGAATCCTATTTACACTAAATATGACTATCAAAAGAACCATCTCGAGGAATATCCTTCTAGAAGCGAAAGCTTCTATTAGTTCTTCTTATATTCAACTTATTCTTCCTTATTGCTAGGCCTTATTAATATTTACCTTTATTACATTGGAATATATTATTCTACCTATGTGAGGGGTTATTTTCCTAACATGCATGCCCCTAAACCCTCCCTGTCTGAGCGTAAGTAATGTGATACCCTTTATTGTAACGTTCTTTGCTTGATGTCTCAAGCGACTCTTGTCTCTACGTTAATGGGTACAACTTCACTAAAAGCGAACTACTATTGGTGCTAGACCCACTTTGTGCATATAGATGGTGATTGTCTTGGTTATATCACTAACCCACCTAGTTTGCGCTACAACTAAACCCTGATTATTCAAATGTCGATGCAAGCTCCACTCCTTAATCCGATCTACAGACAACACAAGCTCAAGTTCTCTAGGGTCTTTTTCTGAATTCAAGTAATAGAGAGCATTAACACCAACTAATCCGAGGAGGTGATTCAATCGCTTTCTATTGACCACTCTTCATCTCCTAGAAGCACGCCCTTCATGTCAACATCACTGTAGTTTTCCATTATATCCACGAAATAAAAAAGGTGTCTTATATATTGCTTAGAGGGATGGGCCCAATATCTAGAAAAATGAATTAAGGAACTTGGTGCCTTCCCTTGATAGTGAAATAATTTCTTAGTATTACCTTTAGTATTATCATGGAGCATTTACCTTGGGAAATTATCCCCTGACAACAAGATATTTTCTCTGTAATACCTTTAGTAGAATCATGGAGCATTACCCTAGGCATTTTTCCCTGATAGTGAATTCAATTGCATAGGTGTCTAGTCCTAGAAAGAAATATGTTTGTTGTCATTGTATCTGGTCTTTATCCAAGGCATAATTATTTGAATCACAACAACTTATTTACATGGGAATTTGTTTAGTCTGTAGGCCGAAGCAAGCGTTGGTTGATCTTGTACACTAGATTCTCATGTCCTTTAAAAATTGGTTGTGCAACAATTGAATGTTTTTAGTGAAAAATGATTAAATTCTTCATTCACTTGATTAAAAGTATTCAGTCTTTTACAAATTTGTTCATGAGATTGTAATGGCTTGATTTCCCCCTTTTCAAAAAAAAAACAAAAACTTAAAACTTAAAACTTCCTTTAAATAAAACAACTAGAACCATGCTTAGAGTCCTTTAGTTACAAAGATCCATCACCTGGTGTAATCTTGATCTTATAACCTGATGGGGAATTTTATTATTGAGAAATAGAATAAGTTGTTATTTATCTTAAGGTTGTACTTATGCTCTCGTGAATTTTATTTTATAGTGAAATTTCTTACTCACTCTTGATTGTTCGTATTTTTGTTAAAAGATTTAAGTTATTTTATGGAATCACGATGAATTGATATGGTAAATAATGAGAGAAATTTAGATTTTACATGAGCATAATCCTTAATTACTATTTCTTGAAGTGGACTTCCTTTAGTCCTTAATTATAGATGCGAAGGAGGATGAGGTTCCTTGTGAAGTATTTATCATGTGTTAAATGATTATGCTAGTAAGGTAGTCCTGAGTTACAATCGTTTTTAAAAAAAGATTGGTCCTTCCCTTAAAATTTAATGTGGACTTTTAATATGGCCTTGGAATTTCTTGTATATCTCTTAAATAAGATAATCCATAACATAACATAAACATAATAAGATTTATGTAGATTTTATTTGTTACGACACTTAAAACATTTAATAAGTGATGCTTCACCTCCATGAAAGCATTTGGCAAGTTACTATTGATGTTAGAGTATATTTCTACCTGTCATGACGATTTCTCTTATTCCCTCGCGTGTTTAAAAGTCCTTATATTCCCTCCCTTCCTTAGTTGGCGTTCATTTGATTGAGTTATCGCATAAGAAAAGTAGTTATTCTATTGCATTATGAAGAATTGATGGTTATTATGATGTCTACTATAGTCTTGAATTTATTTTAGGATTGAGTAAATAGATTCTCTTGCACCATTGAAATCATGTTGATGTATGATTAATTAAGTAATTAGATTATTCACGCTCCTTGAAATTAATGTTGATGTATGATTAATTAAGTAATTATTCGTGCACCTTGAAAGTAATGGTCCAGAGGTGAATCTAAATGAATGAAATGTGGATACAAACACTGAGTATTCTAGACCAATTTTGGAGAGAATGGTGAAAACCATTTGTTTCTCATCCTTAGATTTATCAACCCCACAATCTTTGAGTTGCAACAACAAATCCTTATATTTGGTAATGAAATATTGGAGATTGTTGAAGCTTTTTGGATCCAATATAAGAAATTATGCCTCGAGCATGTGTCCCTTCATCTCATCATTTTCTCCAAAAATCCCTTCCATGGTGGTCCAGGATTCATTGGGGTTTTTACAGGAAGATATGTGAAAGAGAAGATAAAGAGAAATGATACTGCAAATTGTTCTGAATGCTTCATCTATTTTATTATACTTGGATTTTTATATGGATAATTTTGGTTCTTCCTCTATGTTCATGGTTAACCTGTACAATCCTCTTCTTAGAAGATGCATTATCATCTTCTCCTTCCATTCAAATAAGTTGTAAGTTGTAAGAATTAATTCTTTTGGAAATTCCATTTTTCCGTTGTCTTCAATCTTCGTTACCTGCAAAAATAATTTGGTGTGTATTTTCCCTAGAAGTATGTTGGATATGATACCATGTAAATGTGTTGAACCTACACAAAATAGATCTAGTTGGGAATTGACATACACATTTGCAGATAAAATAGAAGAAGAGAGAAGCAGAAGAGAAAGAATGGAAGACTTCTCATTAACAAAATGAATGAATAATAATTTAAACATGATATACTTTTTATAACTCAATAAATGCGCAATGGAGGATAATCCAATGCACCATAGTGGTGGTCTAGAGTAATTTTGACACACACTAGCAATTATGAGAGTAAAATGCCACCTAGACTAGTCTCTTAGGAAGTTACGGGAGTGAATTGGCACCTAGCTGAGTTAACTAGTCTATCAGTCCTTAGTTAAGTGACTGAAACAGAGGGAAGTGAGAAGGAGATCAGGGAATCATGAGTAATGCTCTATTTTGGTGATGATCCTAAGGACAATGCACATTAACTGGTGATGATCCAATGTTGCATGGTGATAATACCAATTTGGCATTTAGACTCCACTTAACTGATCAAACTGAAGTGTGAATTGAAGAGAATATTCTCCCTAGAGGAAGATTCTTCCTAAAATATAGGAGACTAAATAATGACTAATATACATAGGAAAACACTTAGGAAAAATAAATCCTAGGTGTGTGTGAAGTAACTCCAATAATTTTAAAATGAAATAAATAATATCGTCTTCTCTATAACAAGCCCTTCTAGGCGTTGTTATACTATTGAAAACACCTGATCCAATTGTGAGCCCTGTCCATTAATATCTTCAAACACCTTACAGGATTCATCATGCACAGGTTGTAGCTTCTGGGTCGCTTCCATTACCCTACCCTGGAGGGAAGTGATCGGTTGTTTTATTGTGCAGTGCTCATGGGATCTCTTCATTATTTCTACCGCAGTGAGCAGCTTCATCTACACCTGCACGAAAAATGCATGTTGTTTCACCTCGTGTAACTGCGCTTACAACTTCCTTATCTCTGGATCCTCAGTGAGGCGTTTGTATGTTTGTGTGATTCTATCACTTAGTTGTTTTCATTCTGAGGTGAGGGCTCTTATCCTTAATAATGTGTTCTTAGCGATCTCCTCCCTCTGGTCACGCACATCCTGTGGGGTGCTCGGTACTGTTTGGGCCTCCAATTTTGTTATCCTTGCTTGAAGCTACTGGAGGGTCTCAACGAGCTTCACTATTTGAGCTTCGACCAGATATTTCCCTTCCTATGCCAAGCCTCACACAAAGCGACATGCTTTACTCACCACTTCTTTGGCCATCTCTCGTTCTGCGAGCAACTTTTCCTTTTCCTATTGTAGCTAGGATTTTTCCTCCTGGAGCTTCGCCTGAAGCTCTTCTTTCTCGCTTTCTTGGGTTGCTACATTTTCCTACACTACTCATAATTGCACTAGGACTTTGTCCTTTTCCTTTTTGAATTCTTATGTAGCCTTCTCCTTCTCTTCCTAGACTCTCTTGAGCTGAGATTCTGTTGCATCTGCAATCCTTCTTAGTTGGGCTAGTTCATCCCCCAATTCTACAGTCTGGGATGAGGAAGGTGCAGATGATGCAATAGGTACTGTGTGGACCAAGCGGACAACTTGTTGCACGTCATTCAATTCCTTCTCAATTCTTCCATATAACTCCTCTTGATTCTCTCCATACCTCTGTAATATGCCCTCAGAAGCATCCTCCATAGCTCTACGGACCAGATTGATGTCATCCTTAGTGAGTGTGGCCTCTAACTAGGGCTTATTAGCGCGTGTCTTCTTCCTTGCTAGGGTTTCTTCAAATAGGATTTCCTCTTCTGTGGTGTTACTGTTATAGTAAGGGGATCCTCAAGTGGAGGGATGGTATCTTCACCTCCTCCTTGCTCTTCTTCTCTTTCATCACCTCCTCCTTATCCTTCTGCTTCATCTTCTCCTCCTCCTCCAAGCGACACGGACATGTTATCTTTAGAAGCATTTTCCTCTTCATCACTTTCTATATCCTGGACTTCCTCTTTCTTTTTCTTCTTCTTCGTCCCACTAGACTATCTGGCATGCTAGACTTGGTTAACTATGGGGCTTCCTATGGTCTCAGTGTCGAATAATTCTGCATCAGCAACATGTACAAGAAACTCCTCTGGCCACTCCTTTGTAATCTGGTCAATGTTGTCATCCATCAGCTTGTAGTACGACTGTAATTCTTATTGTTTCTCATATATGTGTGTGGAGATGTAGATGAAATGGGATCGAAGGGAAAATTTTCTATTGGTTGGTACTGGTGCAGGGTGTGTGCTGTTATGCATGGAAATGATTCAATGGAAACCTTCAATTGTTGATAGTATGCAAGAAATAGGGCATTGGAATGCCACTGCTTCATCATGTCGTTGGTGTACCACAAGGTGGAAAACCTAGTGGAAAAGGGCTCTACGGGTTCGATCTATGGGAAGGTGGATCATTCAATCATTTTTCAAGTGACAAATGAGATCAAAATGATCAACCAGTTGTAATGGAATTCATATCCCAAATCCTGGGCTTCGCGATAATCCTTCTCTAGCTCATTGATGACGTAGTTCACCCAGCTCATCTGCATGCCCTCCACACATTTTCCTACAAGGTCCACCATGAACCCAATGATCTATGTGGTGCAGTTATTCCTTACAAGATTTCTAGCTAAGAGTTGGCAAGAGAGGCACACTGCGCCATCCTGTATAGAGGCTACCTTGTAACCTCGCTTTCCTTTTTCGACTTCTCCGTAAGCTTCCTTGATGCATTGTTCCAGGGAACGGTTTGAGGCCTTCCCTAGATAAAACTGTTGAGGGTCAGGTCCCTTCACACTTAAGCCTGTAATCTAGTGGATCAATGTTGTATCCACAGTAATCCTTCAGTCAAGCCATAGGTATCCTCCATGAAAGAATGACAAGAGGATTTTAACGCAAGCATTAACCTTCTAGTGGCGTCCAAAAATGTGGAATCTTCATCACATTCATCATGGTGGACTGCGCCATCCCCTTAATCCATGGTTTTGAGATGAGGCAAGGCTTCTTTCCAGTTGACCTCGTCAAGTAGCAGTGGGGCACTAACATAGAGTAGTTCTTCCTATCTCCTAAATTGAAGTTGATGTTCTTCAATAGAGAGATTTGTCCTAACTGAATCATGACTATGTGTATTCCTTTAAAAATGTATGCAGTGAACACAATGTACTCAAAATCTCCTGGGATGTTGTCATGGTTAACAAATCCATCCAAAGGTGGAATGTACTCAGGTAGGATCGATGGGATCTGCTTCGCATTAGCCAGATTGTCGCGGTGCTTACTTTTCTACTCAGTCGCGGGGTTAACACGACCAGAACAACGTCCAGTCAAAGGGGAAGCCTACAGTCCCGTAGTTGATGATGCTTCATATTGGAGTGCATCACCAGGTTTTTTGAGATACTGATGGCACTTGTTTTATCACAATATATTGGAATGGGCTCATCATACTCAACATGTATATCTATCAAAGTTTGTTTCATCCAAATAAACTGTGTACAACATGTTGTTGCTACAATATACTCTCCCTCGGCTATAGATAGAGATACTGATGACTGTTTCTTACTTAGCCATGATCCAAAAACTGACCTAAGTAGAACGTTTCTCTACTGGTGCTTCATCGATCATCAATACAACCTACCCAATATGCATCTATGTAGGCAATAAGTGATAGATATTTTCCTTTTGGATACCATAATCCAAACTCTTTTGTTCCTTTGAGATATCTAAAGATCCTCTTTACTGCTAATACATGTGATTCCTTTGGTGCTTCTTGAAATCGTGCCACATGTGCAACTGCCTGCATTACATCTAGTCTAGATATTGTCACATATAGTAGGTTGCCAATCATTGACCTGTATTTCCTCTGATTTGTACACTTCAAATCATCATCTTTTCTCAACTTACAAATGGCTTTCATGGGAGTGATAACTGGTTTGCAATCTTCGATTCTGATGTCTCTTCAAAGTCTCTTCAAATTCAATTCCTTCAATATGTGCATATCCTTTACATACCAATCTAGCTTTGTTCCTTGTAACCTGTCCATATTCATTCAATTTATTCCTGAAAACCCATTTTGTGTTGATCACATTCTTATTCTTTGGTCTTGGAACTAATTCCCAAGTGTCATTTTTCTCTATTTGATCCAATTCTTCGTCCATGGCCTTATTCCAAAATTCATCCTTGATGGCTTCTTCAAAATAGTTTGGTTCAATTGTAGATAAGAGTGTTAGGTGTTTTCGTTCTAGTGAATGGATTTTTATTCTAGTCTCAACTCCTGCATCTTTGTTTCCAATAATCTGATCTAAAGGATGATTCTTCTTTACTCGTTTGCTAGGTGTCTTTGGAGATACTTTTTGAACTTGCTCTTCTACTTCTGTTGGATTCTCTTCATCTTCATATTCCTCTTCTACTTCTTTTTCGTCTTCTTCTTTGAAAAGTTGTTCCATTGATTTGTTTTCTTCTTCCTTTGATTCTGGTCTGCCTATTTCATCAATTGTTACGTTGATTCTTTCCACAATTTTTTTTAATATTAGATTGTAACACTTGTATGCTTTCCTTGTACTTGAGTAACCAATAAGTATTCCTTTTTCCACACGAGAGTCAAACTTTCCCATTCTTCCATCTTCTCTTTTGACGTAGCATTTTCTTCCAAAAACTCTTAAGTGCTTCACATTTGCTGGTCTTCCTTTCCATAGCTCGTAGGAAGTTTTATCAATGTTGTTTATGAGCATTACTCTGTTCTGAATGTGAACTATTGTATGCACTACCTGTGTCCAAAAAATATCTTTCAACTTTGAATCCATTATCATTGTTCGAGCCATTTCTTGTACTGTCATGTTCTTTCTTTCAACAACTCCATTATGTTGAGGTGTCCTAGCAATGTAGAATTGATTTTTTATTTAATGATTGTTGCAGTAGTTCATAAATTCCTTTGAGGTGAATTCCCCTCCATTATCCGATATTAAGCATTTGATTCTTGAATTCATCTCATTTTCAACCATTTCCTTGTAGATATTGAAGTTTTCAAAAGCTTTTGACTTGTTCTTGAGAAATAAAACTGTAGTCATTCTTGTATAATCATCAACTAATAACATAAAGTATCTCTCACCTTTTAAGCCTTTTGTTGTATTTGGTCCAACTAGATCAGTATGCACAATTTCTAGGGGTTTTGTTGTTGAACATTCCTTTGATTTGAACCTAGCCATTGTCTTCTTTCCTTGTTGGCAATGCTTGCATAAAGTGTTGGTTGGTTTCATGATCTCGGGAATTTCTCTGACTACTTATCTTTTGTTGACTTTGACAAAATTATTAAAATGCATGTGACCCATTCTTTTGTGCCATATCCAATTTTCATCTTCCTTTCCTAGACAACACTTTTCATTTTCAATTTCTCTTAACACATATATGTTGCTTGAAGTTCTTGCAGTTGTAGCGGCCAATTTCCCTGAACCTTCTTTTCGTATCTCACACTTTTGTGAATCGAAAGTAACTTTATGAACTTGGTCACACATTTTGATGCAGGAGCATCTACGACTTAACCAAGTGAGCAGCGTGGAGGAAAGAGGAGAACAACTGGACAGCGCCAGCACACGCATCTTGAAGATACTTTGAAAAGGTTGTTGCACCGACATTTGAAGGGAGGCATTCAAAGCGGGCGCATTTGTATTGTGATATAGATAAGAAGGCATTTAATAGTTTTAATGCTGGTAGATAGGAATTAACTGTAGATTAGACAGTCTTTCTTTCGAGAGGGAAAACGGAGTATAGACACCCTCCCTTGTATCATTGTAAAAGAAGAGAGCATTACATTCATTGAGCATTAGCATAGAGAGCAAGAGAGAACAGAGTAGAGAATTCGTGAAGAAACCCCATGTACAGATTGAATTAATAGAAAGGACTCTTGATTCAATTTCACGGCTGTGTTTGAGTTCTTTGTGCTGTTGATGTTATTTTGCTGCATACTTGCTTCTTTATATGCTTATCTTTTATATGCTTCTTATGTGATTGCATATCAGGTTCAAAACCTGAGAGAATGAGTGAATGAGTTTCAATTGCTTCTCTGTTTGAGCCGGGAGATTCCTGCATAGAGTGCAGTTGAATTAATCTGCATATAGTGCGTTGAGGAGGCTCTACAGTTAAACTTTTGTTCTTGTTTTTCCCAGAGTGAATTGGGTTGTTTGGATCGTGCAGGTGAAGTGCAGGTCGAACGTGAAATCTCAGTACCAAGTCTGAGAGAAGTGAAGGTTGGAATAACTGTGGCTGCGAGTGCACAGATTCTGGAAATCTTCAGCACCGTTGAGGGTTGGTGAAGGTTGAAGTCGAGCACAGAGAGAGTGTTCGAAAGTTCTCCGAAGGAGTCAGAGGACCAAAATATCAGGAGGGATATCACCTTTGGTTCAGTTACATAAGACAAAGGTGGCAAAGTTGAGAACTCTTCAAGAGGAAGAGAATCGACGACTTGAACTTCTTGAAGAAAGAAGTCTTCAAGAACGGGCAGAAACAGGAGGGGGTCATCGTGCATCAGAATATCGGGGTTGGCGAGCACGAGTATTGCATGCATGATGAGATCACAAGTCATGATTTCTCGACTTAAACGAGACCGTCGATTAGAGCGCGGACAGGTGGCTCGAGATCCTGTAGAGTCGGGGTTTCGGCACTTCGGTGATTTCGGCACTAAAAGGAGCACGGAGGAACCGCGAGAGCACGAGTCGCGACGGGTCCCACGGAGATTGCTGAGAGTATCACATGTGGCATCACGTGTTCGGAGCTCGTAGTTTGGAAGAGCAGGTCTTCGGGATCACGAAGTAGCGATAACCCGAGGTTGACTACTGACCATCGGGAATCGAGATCTCGGCATTCGATAGCTCGGAGGTGTGTTGCAAGTTTCACGATATCGCGAGACCCGATCTCCCGAAACGCTAGCGTAGTTCCGCGAAGGAGTAACCTGTGGGAAAAAAGGCTCCCGAGGGGAGTCGGGAGAGCATTGACTCTTCGGGACGAGTTGTTGAAGGTCCTGGAGAAGGCGACCGTCCGCTGAGGGGCAGGGGTTGCGTCAGGGTGGTATCAAAGCCTGGAACTTGTCAGGTATTTCAGGCAAAAGGAGAAAGGAAGGATACTCTGATACACACGACTTACGTCAGGGTGGTATCAGAGTGGGAGTTAGAGTTCTCTTTGGTTGGATAGTAGAGAGAAGAAGATACAATGCCGCCCAGAAGGGAGAGGCAGTCGCCTGATCGGGAAGACAGGGACGTGTGAAGAAGGGGTAGGCCAGCAGGAAATGCTGAAATAGAACGAGAGATGAAGGATCTCTGAGCCAGAATCGAAGAAATGGAGACTGCCCAGAGACGTGGTGTTGTTTCCGCAGAGTTCAGTGATCTTGAGATCGAAGAGGAAGCTAGACATGACCAAGAAGAGATTGCCGCAGAAGATGCCTTGATAGAGAGGTTGATAAGGGATATTTCGAGGATGAGCTCGAAAACAAAGATGGACATTCCCGTCTATGAGGGAAGTCTAAATGTAGAGGAGTTGCTGGATTGGATCTGAGCACTCGACACCTACTTTGACTATGAGGACATCGAAGAGGACAAAAAGGTGAGACATGCTGTCACCAAGTTGAAGGGACATGCAGCATTATGGTGGGACGAGCTACAGGCGGACAGGCATTCCAAGGGAAAACAGAAGATCAAAAGCTGGGATCGGATGATCGCCAAGATGAAGGAAAAGTTCATTCCGAGGGATTACCAAATCACTTTGTTCAGGCGCATGCAGAACCTGCGACAAAAGTTGATGACGGTGAGAGAATACACCGAGGAATTCTACAGGCTCAACATCCGAGCAGGTCATCGGGAAAGTGATGATGAAAAGGTGGTGAGATACCTGAATGGTCTCAGGTATGATATTTAGGACGAGTTGAGCATGGTTACCATCCGTACTGTGGAGGATGCGTACCAGATGGCTCTAAATGATGAAGAAAAGCTGAGCCGAAAGCAAGGACAGTGAGGGCGAGGCAGGAGCCATCCGAAAGGCAAGACAGTTGCCCCAGAAAGAAATCAGAAGCCCAAAGAGGATTGGAAGATGCCTCAGGGAAAAGCTGAAAAAGGTGGAACCTCACAGCAAAGGCAGCCAAATTTTGAGCCGAGGAGACAACAACTAAATCAGAAAGGAGATTACGCTGATGCTAATACATTTCCTCGTACCCGAGGTAGAGGCAGAGGCTGAGGAGGAGTTATCACATGTTTCACGTGTGGTAAAGACGGACACAAGGCCGTTGACTATCCAGATAGAAAATTGGACCGAAGTGAAACTCACGTCGCTGAGGCACAGAGGCATGACATGGAGGATGAAGATGCTGGAAGTGGGAAGTCGCTGACAGTGCACAAGGCTCTCTTGAAGCCTGAGAAGGAGGTGGACAGCTCAGCGCAAAGATGCAGATTGTTTCGGACAACTTGCAAGACCAAGGGCTGGAAATGCAAAGTAATAGTGGACAGTGGGAGCACCGATAATCTCGTTTCGACCGAGATAGTGGAGAAACTGGAGCTGAAAACAAGCAAGCACCCGAGTCCATATAAGGTGACGTGGCTGCAGAAAGGACACCAGGTATGTGTTACGAGACAGTGCTTTGTCAATTTTAAAATGGGTGAATATAGAGATGAAATCTTGTGTGATGTCATTCCCATGGATGTCTGTCACGTTTTATTGGGTAGACCATGGCAGTATGATCGACATGTTGTTCATGATGGGAGAATGAACACATACACCTTGGAGAAGGATGGGAGAGTCCATAAACTGCTGCCGATAAAAGATAAGGAAGTGAAGCCAGAGAGTAGCAACACAATACTTCTCATGAGTGGGAAGGAACTTCTCACAGAGTTGGAGAAGAATGAAGACCCATAGTTCCTTGTTGTCAGGAAGCCGAGGATTTTCCTGACAAGCACAAGAGTGGACGACTTGCCGGAGGAGATTCAGCAACTTCTGGGGGAGTTTGCTGATATCATCGTGGATGAACTACCGCGTTCATTGCCACCGATGAGGAGAGTGAGTCATCATATTGAACTCATACCCAGAGCGAGTTTGCCGAACAAGGCAGTGTACAGGTTGACACCTCAGGAGAACGAGGAGGTCAAGAGGCAGGTACAGGATCTGCAGGACAAAGGACTAGTGAGGGAAAGTCTTTGTCCGTGTGCTGTTCCGACAGTACTGAGCCCAAAGAAGGACGGAGGCTGGAGGATGTGTACAGACTCCAGGGAAATAAATAATATTACCATCAGATACAGGTTTCCATTGCCGAGGATGGATGACTTGATGGATTGCCTAAGCGGGGCAAATTATTTTTCCAAGATATATCTCAAGAGCAGATATCACCATATCCGGATGAGATAGGGAGATGAATGGAAAACAACATTCAAAACAAACGAGGGGTTGTACGAATGGCTGGTCATGCCATTTGGCTTGAAAAATGCACCCAACACTTTTATGAGGCTGATGTATGAAGTCCTACAGGAATTCATTGGCAAATTTGTGGTGGTGTACCTGGATGATATATTGATTTTCAGCAAAACCAGGGCTGAACACTTGAGACATTTAGCCACTGTGATGAGAAGGCTACAGCAGGAGAAGTTGTTGATTAATTTGAAGAAGTGCTCATTTATGCAGACAGAACTCATATATCTGGGTTTTGTGATCTCGGAAAATGAATTGAAGATGGATCCTGAGAAGGTTGATGTAATCAAGAATTGGCCATTGCTGAGGAATGTTTTTGAGGTAAGGAGCTTCCATGGAATTGCTAGTTTCTACCAAAAGTTCATTCGTAACTTCAGTGGAATTAGCGCTGCAATGATGGATACTGTAAGGAAGCGGCATAAAATTTTTCAGTGGACAGCGGAGGCTGAAAGGAGCTTCAATCTGTTGAAGTGGAAGATAACTGAGCAGCCAGTGTTGGTGCTGCCTGACTTTCAGAAAACCTTCCAGGTGAAGTGTGATGCTAGTGGGTACGCGGTTGGAGGAGTTTTGAGTCAGGATGACAGACCTGTTGCATATTACAGCGAGAAGCTGGATGATTCGAAGTTAAAGTACTCCACGTATGACAAAGAATTCTATGCCATTATCCAGGCATTGAAAAAGTGGAGGCATTATCTCATACCCAAGGAGTTTGTGTTGTACAGTGACAACCACGCATTGCAATTCATGAGTCAACAGGAGAATTTGAACCAGAAGCATGCGAAGTGGGTAGAATACATGCAGAATTTCACCTTTGTCATAAAGAACATTTCAGGGACTGTGAACAAGGTGGCTAACACCTTGAGCAGAAAATGTTTATTTCTGCAGGAGTTCAGGATCAAAACGCTGGGTTTTGAGAACCTGAAGGAGATGTATACAGGTGATACTGATTTCGGGGAATCTTATGAGGCAGCCGAGAATCCGGTGCTCAGGGATAGGAGCCCATGGATAGATTTCTTGATACAGGAGGGATTGTTATTTAAGGGAAACCAGTTATGCATACCGAATTGCTCTATGAGAGAGAATTTGGTGAAGGAGAAGCACAGCGGGGGCTTAGCAGGTCATTTTGGACATGACAAAACATTCGCCAAGCTGAGCGAATCGTACTTTTGGCCAGGGATGCGCTCAGATGTAAAACAAGTTTTTGATAGGTGTAGAATATGTCAACACGCGAAAGGACGAAAGAAGAACACATGGTTCTATCAGCCATTGCCCATACCCGAGAGGCCATGGGAAGCCATTAGTATGGACTTTGTGTTGGGTTTACCAAGAACTCAAAGAGAAGTTGATTCCATCTTTGTGGTGGTGGACCGGTTTTCTAAGATGGCACATTTCATTCCGTGTCATAAGACAAGTGACGCGACGCACATCGCGAACTTATTTTTCAAAGAGATTGTCCGATTGCATGGATTACCGAGGAGCATAGTCTCGGATCAGGATACCAAATTCATAGGTCATTTTTGGAGGATGCTATGGAAGAAGCTGGGGACTGATTTGACATTCAGTTCTGCATACCATCTTCAGACAGATGGACAGACCGAAGTAGTCAACAGAAGCTTGGGGGATCTGTTGAGGAGCCTGGTGACAGAGCATCACAGAAGTTGGGATCAGATCCTAC
Source organism: Picea abies (assembly GCA_900067695.1). Lineage (NCBI taxonomy): Eukaryota > Viridiplantae > Streptophyta > Pinopsida > Pinales > Pinaceae > Picea > Picea abies. The sequence continues at coordinate 4,507 of CBVK0103800336.1, read as the reverse complement.
CGCAGGCAGAATTCATGTACAACGATTCAGTGAATCGGAGTACAGGTAAGAGTCCATTCCAAATTTTGTATGGGACACTGCCAAGAGGAGTATCTGAACTCAAGGAGTTAGAACAAGTTGAGACTAGCAGTGCGAGAGCTGAGAAATTCGCTGAAGCGATGCAAGAACTTCACGCAGAGGTGAAGCAGTGACTGCAGAAGACGAATCAAGAATATAAGTGCAGAGCCAATCAGAGGAAGAGGCAGCTTCAGTTTGAATTTGGGGACATGGTTCTGGCGCACTTGAGGAAGGAAAGGTTCCCAAGGGGAACATACAACAAGCTCAAGTTGAAGAAAATTGGACCGTGCCGAATCCTGAGGAAATTTGGAGAAAATTCATATGAGCTTGAGTTGTCGGAGGGCATCGGAATATCTCTGATTTTCAACATTTCGGATTTATACCCTTACAGGGCAAATGAAGCAAACACTGTAACTGAGGAACCCGTGATCCAGTGGTAGAAACAATTACCAGTTGCACAGAAACTGCAGATGGAGTGCATACTGGACAAACGAGTTGGAAAGAAGACCAGGAGGAAACAATATTTTGAATACCTGGTAAAATGGAAGAACCACCCAGTGGAAGATGCCAGCTGGGAACCAAAGGTAGTGATTCAAAAGCATGGACACACCGTGCAGCAGCTCATGGACAGGAGTCCATGAAATCTTTTGAGCCGAGGAGTATGATGCAGGAGCATCTACGACTTAACCAAGTGAGCAACATGGAGGAAAGAGGAGAACAGTTGGACAGCGCTAGCACACGCATCTTGAAGATACTTTGAAAAGGTTGTTGCACCGACGTTTGAAGGGAGGCATTCAAAGCGGGCGCATTTGTATTGTAATATAGATAAGAAGGCATTTAATAGTTTTAATGCTGGTAGATAGGAATTAACTATAGATTAGAAAATTTTTCTTTCGAGAGGGAAAACGAAGTATAGACACCCTCCCTTGTATCATTGTAAAAGAAGAGAGCATTACATTCATTGAGCATTAGCATAGAGAGAAAGAGAGAACAGAGTAGAGAATTCGTGAAGAAACCCCATGTACAGATTGAATTAATAGAATGGACTCTTGATTCAATTTCATGGCTGTGTTTGAGTTCTTTGTGTTGTTGATGTTATTTTTCTGCATACTTTCTTCTTTATATGCTTATCTTTTATATGCTTCTTATGTGATTGCATATCAGGTTCGAAACCTGAGAGAATGAGTGAATGAGTTTCAATTGTTTCTCTGTTTGAGCCGGGAGATTCCTGCATAGAGTGCAGTTGAATTACTCCGCATATAGTGCGTTGAGGAGGCTCTACAGTTAAACTCGTGTTCTTGTTTTTCCCAGAGTGAATTGGGTTGTTTGTATCGTGTAGGTGAAGTGAAGGTCGAACGTGAAATATCAGTACCAAGTCTGAGAGAAGGGAAGGTTGGAATAACTCTGGCTGCGAGTGCACAGATTCTGGAAATCTTCAGCACCGTTGAGGGTTGGCGAAGGTTGAAGTCGAGCACAGAGAGAGTGTTCGAAAGTTCTCCGAAGGAGTCAGAGGACCAAAATATTAGGAGGGATATCACCTTTGGTTCAGTTACACAGGACAAAGGTGGGAAATCTGAGAACTCTTCAAGAGGAAGAGAATCAACGACTTGAACTTCTTGAAGAAAGAAGTCTTCAAGAACGGGCAGAAATCGGAGGGGGTCATCATGCATTAGAATATCGGGGTTGGCGAGCGCGAGTATTGCATGCACGACGAGATCACAAGTCGTGATTTCTCGACTTGAACGAGACCGTCGATTAGAGCGCGGATAGGTGGCTCGAGATCCTGTAGAGTCGGGGTTTCGTCACTTCGGCGATTTCGGCACTAAAAGGAGCATGGAGGAACCGTGAGAGCGCAAGTCGCGACGGGTCCCACGGATATTGCGTGGAGTATCACACGTGGCATCGCGTTTTTGGAGCTCGCAGGTTGGAAGAGCAGGTCTTCGGGATCTCAAAGTAGTGATAACCCGAGGTTGACTGCTGACCATCAGGAATCGGGATCTCGGCGTTCGACAGTTCGGAGGTGTGTTGCAAGTTTCGCGATATCGCGAGACCCGATCTCCCGAAATGCTAGCATAGTTCCGCGAAGGAGTAACCTGTGGGAACAAAGGCTCCCGAGGGGAGTCGGGAGAGCATTGACTCTTCGGGCCGAGTTGTTGAAGGTCCTGGAGAAGGCGACCGTCCGCTGAGGGGCAGGGGTTGCGTCACATTTGACTCACACTTAAAATATTATGTTTCATATCTTCTACTAGTAGAACATTTTCTACCTTTTCATTCTTGTTCCCAATTCGGACTATGGCTTTTCCAATGATTTTGGTTGAATCATCATTTCTGAAGGAGACTGATCCATCTCTTTCCTTTCGTAATGTAAGAAACTTGTCTCTATCACCTTTCATGTGTTTTGAACATCCACTGTCAACATACCAACCACGTTTCTTCTATTTATCTTGTAGAGGGATTATGCATTCTTCATTGCTATATTGATCTTGCTTTCTTATCCATGTCATTTTCTGAGGTTCTTGTTTGTGTCTCTATTTAGGTTCTTTAGGAGGGACTGACATTCTGCAATTTTTGGCCATGTGTTCAAAATTGTTACATTTGTAACATTCTACTTCAGTGCTCAAATATTCAAACCTGTTGTAGCTTCTTCTCTTTGTTTCACTGGGTTTTCTTGAATAACCCCTTTGTGTATGGATCTCAAAGTAGTTATTGTTCTTGTTGTTAGCTCTACAATTTACAACTTTATGTCCAAAATTATTACATGCATAACATAAAACAAAATATATAGTTTGATACCTGGTAGTTGAATATCTTCTGAAAGGAGGTTCTCTTATGAATCCTTCTTCTTCTTGAGGCTTGTCTATCTATTGTTGATTCTGAAATCTGAATCTTCTCGGTGGAGAAGTGTTCCTATACTCTTCCTTGTATATATTTCTATCCCCTTTGATTGTTTATGCATAGCTTTTTGGATTTGTTTCTTTCTCTATTATTTTGGAGCTTGATCCCTTTTATTTTTTATTGTATCTAAGTCCGGACTTGTCAAGATGACATTTTTGCTACCGATAATGTCATGCAGAACTTTTGAGCTATTTTTCATATTTTTCTTTTGAATATCCTTTTTTAGTGGGACAATCTCTGCTTCCAAATTTCCAATGATCCTGTCCTTTCCTTCTAGTTGTTCTTTGAGTGCTTCTTCATTTATTTTATTTTCTTCTATTTGAAACTTCAATTTTGTGATCATTTGTTCTAGTTCTTGAGTGTCTTTTTTCTTAACTAGTTATGCTTGTAGTTTCTTCATTTTCTTCTTTTCTCTTATGATAACTTCTATGGAACTCATTAATTCTTCTCGAAATTCAACTTCTGCCTCTTCAATTTCTTCTTCATATGATTCTTCATATTATTCTTCGGATTCTTCTTTATCAGAGTGTTCTACTGCCATGAATAGAACGTATGATTGTTGAAAAGATTTGGTGCAAAATCTTTTCTTGAAAACTTTTTTTGTAGTTATTTTACCTTTATATGTTTGTCTGCCTTTTGAGTAACCTTCATCATTTATCTTTTTCTTATGAGGAAATTTGTTAGAAAAATGACCAATACCATCACAATTAAAACAAATTAAAGGAAGCTTACATCTATACCTACTGTTGGTTCCCTTTTTCAGTATTTTGATGAAGTTGGCCACTTCTTCATCATCTTCCGAGACGTCGTTGTTGCTACTATATTCTTCTTGTTCCTTTTTCTTTTGCTTTGATCTTTTGGGTGCTTTGAAGGTTGTTTCTTTTACATCTGTATTTTCTTGTTCATTTCTCATCTCATATGTTGTGACAATTCCATGCAGTTCATCCATGCTTATTGAGTTTAGATCTGGTCTTTCTTCTAGTGTTGATATCTTAGGGTTGAATCTCATAGGAAGAGATCTTAGTACCTTTTGAACAATTACAGATTCTTCAATTTCTTCTCTAAATCCTTGATTGCATTCACTATTTCATCGACTCGTAAGAAGTAGGTTGTGATATCTTCATCTTCCTTCATTTTTAGTTGTTCAAACTGAACTTTATAAGTTTGAAGCTTTATTTCTTTGACTTTTGAATCTCCTTCATAAATATTTCGAAGCTTGTCCCAAATCTCTTTAGCAGATTTACAATGTGAAACTTTGGTGAATACCGTATCACTGAGACCACTCAAAAGTGCATTTTTGTCTTTGGAATTACTCTCACTGAGTTTCAATGGTTTGTCATTTGTTGGTGGAACTGATGGTGTTGTGTATCCATCTACAATTGATTGCCAAACTTGAAATCTCTATGCCTGTATATATGTCTTCATCCTTATGCTCCAAAAAACATACTTCTGTCCATCAAACTGTGGCATTCCATTTTTATACGAGTTGGTACTCTCCATGATCTACCTTTCAGTGGTTAAACTGATTTCTGAAGGAACCTTCTCTGATACCAAT
>CBVK0103800335.1:0-13740 GCA_900067695.1 Picea abies | reverse complement strand
CCAAAATCCCTCATCAATTTAATCATCTAAATATGATTTGTATATATGTAATATAACTAGTGTATATGATCACATTCATGCAAACCTTCCTTAAATTTAACAACAAGAGACTAACATTTTCATCAAACTTTTATTTAGTCTCACATGCCTANNTGAAGTAATCATAACTTTGAACCTGTAATGTATAAATATATGAAACTGATACACAATGTTTTCAGTGTGTTTTATGAAATTCCTCTAGGTTTCACTACTTGGAACCTCTCAGAAAAGGAGGTACAGAAAAAAATGGCATACCTTGCTGATTTCTGTCTTATTCTAGAGAGATACCTTGTAGAGTGTGCCCCGCACTCAATATTCGTTGAATTGATCTGAAAATGTTACACAGAATACTACATATTATATCCTAACCAACACATTTTGTCTCACTGAATTGGGATCTGTTATGAAGAATTTATGACATTTTTACCCGAAACACCTGGTTTTGACTAGTTTCAGGACTAGCCACAAACCCTATTTTCCACGGAGTGTAACTCCCAAAATACAACAACCCACAAGCTGAATTTTTTACCAAAGATACTAGGGTATGTTTTTGCAATGACATAGAAATTGCACGGTCTGAATCATTATATAAAAAACTTTATTGTGAAAATGGTGAGATGACCTGTAAATAACATACCTTAGAAAGCACCATCAAAAAAGTTTATCCTTCCTTGCATTCCGGCCTTCTTTTCTTCACCTTCCCTCAGAAATTCAGCTTAGATATCCTTGGTTACCTCAGACACCTATAAATGTTCAATATTCTCAAGTGTAATTCAAATTAGAGAGCCTTGCCTCTTATTTATACTCTCCAAGTAGCTTCCTTAAAAACATCTTCTAGGTCACTTGGCCCACTTTCCTTATTTTAGGGTTAACCCACTTCTAATTTATCCATTAAATTTATTACTGAAATAATTTATTTTGTATTCACTTTGATTTATAACCCACTTCTAATTTATCCATTAAATTTATTACTGAAATAATTTATTTTGTATTCACTTTGATTTATAATACACTCATCACTTCACTTTATTATTTACCTTTTAAAATATCTTAAACCACTTTGACTACTTTGACCTTTTGGGGCTTCTAGATGACATAAGAGGGTCCTCCAACTTCGTAAGGCCATAACTCCCAAACTGTGAGGATTTATGTGACATTCCACATAACACCAGAAATGGAATGACATGTGCTATCCATATATAATAGTATTACCTTCAAATATAGCAAAAATCATATCATTATCCAACAAACAAACTTGGGTCCATTACCCAAACCTAGGTTCTCCAACTTCACATGGTCATAACTCTCTAATCGTGAGGATTTATGTGGCATTATACATACCACTGGAAATGAAATGACAAGCACTATCCATATAGGATAGTTTCCCTAACAAATTCATTGTCCTTCATCTCATTATTCCATAATTAAGCATGGGTTCTTGTACTCGTCAAAGCATATTCTCATGAGGGATTTCACCATAAGGGGACCACTTTGGAGTTCATCCATATTTACTTATTATCAACCATGAAAAAAAAATAATGAGTCATATTTACATCAAACAATATTGGGTCCATTACCCAAACCTTTGTTCTATGGGGATTTCTTCAAGGATTGACATCAATGACAACCAACCTTAATCAACACTGTGAGGTTCCAATCTGTGAAGTATTCCATATGGTCTATGTACATTATTGTAGTTTTTCCAACATATCTTTCTTTTTATTGAGATTCCTTGCCTTCTTTCCTGTGATATGAGTCTCTCTAACTGTTTCTGGGATCCTCTTCCCTTTTTTATTCTTATCTTCCCTTAGCGTAGTTTCTTCGCACTATTGAGGTGCCCTCAAAGGGTTTGAAGTTAATATCCCTTTTCTTAACACTTCCTAGGTGGATATACTTCTTTCTTTAATAGATAGGTCCTTCAAAAATTTTTGCATTCTTTCGATCTTGGTGGCTAATTCTCTTGCTTTATGCTCCTCTTGCATTGTTACTTTGTTCTGTTGCTTCGACTTATCCTCTCGTTCTTCTATTAGTCGGTCTATTTTTCTATCTATGAAATCCCTTAGTTATTGATTTTTCTTTTCTATAGCTTCTTCCTCTAGTTTTCTTCTGATCTGATCCTTCTCAATCCAAGTCTTACCTAACAAAAGTGGGAAAGGGGCATTGTCCCCAACAAACTTAATAACTTCAAAATCCTCTTCACTGAATGTTCCATGAACAATAATAGGTACAATAGCAACTTTTCCACATAGGGTTATCATATTTCCCTTAAACAAGCCTATCCTTCCCAATGAAGGTACCGTAGTAGGATTTCCCAAAATTCTCAAAGTTTCTTTTGTCTTAATATTCACTTGTGTTTCCTCATCCAAGACACAATCTATGTCGAAGTCTTCTATTTTTCCACTTATGTGTTGTTTTTCTTTCAGGGTCTCTGGTAAACTGACATCTTTGTGAACATCCATCATGTCCTTTAACTATAATAACATAGTTTGAACTTTCCTTGATTCTTTCTCTTTATGACTTCCTAACACTCCCTTAGTCTCTTGAATTTTTCCATAGTTTTCTTGTCTTATGTTCATCCCTTCAACTTTAGCAATCATCCTTGGACAATCCTCAGCCTCATGACTAACAATCTTACAACAAAGAAAAATAGGACCTGTTCCAGGGCATTCCTTAACAAGTTGTCCCGATCTTCTGCAGTTATAACACAATGTCAATCCTCTTTTTCTTTTAAATTTTCCCCAACCTCTTCTATATTGCGCACTAGGATCATAGTGTTGGACCTGCAATCTGAAAAAAAAGATTCTAACTTCTTGCATCCACTTATTAGTCCAAAAAATCTTTTTATGCATAGAAATAACATATATTTATTCATCTCCATTAAATTTACTCAAATCAAATCTTTCTTTCAACTACGCCCTAGCCTTCAGACTATGAAAAAATATATTAAACATACTTAAATTCATGCTTTTGAAACAAAAAATTTCTCTTATCTTTCTCTTACCAAAGCACAAAGCTTTCTTCTTTAGGATCTTACCTCTTTTCTTCAGATTGGATTTCTTTCTTAGCACAAAGATTTTCAAGTCAAGTAGAGTAATGTGCACTTCAACAGAAGATCTACATAGAGAGCTTCTCTTTTTCTTTACTTCAGTTCCCACCAATCACAATTTCAGGTCCCGATAAGGGAACCATTTGTTGGCATAGGAGAATACCTAGGGTTCAACGCTTAACAACGCACCAACAAACCTCTACTATCGGCCCTTTCCACAACACCTGGGAAGTAGGTGAAGTCTCACCCGAGGTAGAAGCAAGGGGGGTTAGAGGATGCACGTGTTTGTAACCAAGCTAGGACACAGATCGATGATAATAAAACTTTGCAGAGTATTCTGTTAACACTTAGGAAGTGACATACATTATTTTGTTAGCCTTGTTAACATCACATAACATACCCAATGATAGATCTAGCATAGTAACAACAAAGATTATGCACTTCAAACACTTAGAACCTAGTATTGTGAATCAGATCTAGCATTTTAAAATAATAAAAGCACTTAAGAAGCCAAAGATATATCTATTAAACATTATAATCAAAGAACTAAGACAATTTATAACACAAATAACATAGCACAAAGAAAACCATAAGACATCATATATATGTGGTTCACCCCAATGTGGGGCTACGTCTGACAATCGCTTCGCCTCTTTATTATTCGTCTGAATCTTACATTCATTCACTCTTGTACACTAATTCATAGAGTTAATCTTCACATAGGACTAGAGATATACGCACTGAGCACCAGATCCTCCTTCTAAAACTAGGTCAAGGCACAGAGCCAACTCTCTATCAAGTAAAAATCCTTAACACACATGCATTCCCTTGCACAAAGCCACTCGAACTACTTGCACTTAGCTCTCAAAACTTCTACTTTTACCATACATTCTTCTTTATTTATAATTTTACAAACCCTTACAATAAGGCCTAAACATGGGAAAACCCATGGGATGACATCCCATAAACCCATTACAAAAACCCCAGAGAACCCCTTACTGGGTCCACATAGCCCACAAAAATCGGTGAGATCTGCAATCTCAGCTCTGCTTGGGTGCTCCTTCTTTTAACAGCGTGTCAAAGTCCAAAAGTGGGACAAATCTTACCAAGGTTTCCTCAAAACTTGGTCGAGGGCCAACATTCTTCTACTAACCCCAATAAAGGAGTTAAGAAGTATTTTATTTAGTCCACACTAGCAGTGATTTACTTTTATTAATTTTTATTTTTTTTATAGTAACCCTCTTTTTCTTCATGTTATCTAGAATATACTTGTATAATTAGAATCTTATCATAGTATTACTTTCCACTAGTGGGAGACCAATGTGTAAAATAAGGATAAGAGGGATAGGGTAAAGAATATTTTTTAATTTCCCTCTAAGGAACCCTAGAAACAATACAACCATTTACTTCACAACAATACAAAATTATTGGGATAAAAGGTGTGTCAAATTGAAGATTCATTTTTACTGGAAAAAAAAAGTGGTTTCTTTACAATTATTTTCAAGGAAAAAAAAAAATTCCAACCTCCACTAATCCTTCTTTCAACACTGTAATTCAAATTTATCTTATTATGGATTTCAATTCTAGGGTACTTATGTGAATATACTTCTTCAAGTTTCTGATTAAAATGAACAAACATAGGTATGTGACATGCTTAGACTTATCTTTTCTTTATCATTATTTATATTCATCCCACGTTAAATGCGAAAATTTAAAAAAATTTAAGTTTCTTTTCAAGTTCAAGAGGCTTCCTTCTTACAAGAATAATTTGATCTATACAAAGGAGTAGGAGAATAACTAGCAATGCGAGGTTAGTTCCCACATATTATGCTTCCTTTAGGCAATATTATATTTTTTTTAGTATGCAAATTTGAAAAGGGGTAGGGTTCAAAGGACACTAATTATTGACCTTTGTATCATAATTAATTTCTTCCAACCAAACCTCATTTAATTTAAATTCAGAAATGACTCTCTAATATGGCCTTATCATTGCAGTCAATTGGGTCTATCTTGGGTGACAGAGAGGAGAAGTTGCTAGACTCCCCCACCTAGTTTTAAATATCACTTATCACATGTTCTCTATTAATGATCTCATCGGGACTTTGCGTTTCACGATTTCGCGTATCGCGATATCGGAGGTTGGAGAAACTCCTTCCTTTGACTTTCCAATCAGTGAAAAGTTGATCTATGACCACGTGTCCTTCCTGAAGATTGAAGTTCCTCCTACTTTCAGGATTTTATAAGCTTGCCTCACCTTGCACTTTAAAGAGCATGCAAGTTCTCCTAGATCTGATGACGGTCGGGCCCTGTGCTTGGATATAATGCCCAAGATCCATTCTCCTCTACTACGCACTCCTTCCTTTATGAATTCCTGATTTCCAAAGGAAATCTCATCTAACCACCATGTAGCTACTTATCTCGGTCTTATGGATTTAAGTTTGGCATTAATGAAAAAACCAAGCCTTGTGCAAACTAACCAACAAACTTCCCCTTTGGCATTGATGGAAAAATTTAAATCTCTTCTCCCCCTTTTGACATCTATGGAAAAGGAAAAAACCATACTCCCCTTGAGCAATGAAAACCACCTGTAAAGATGTGTCATTTAAGCAGCAACTACCCCTATCAAAATAGTCAATAAACTTGTGCAGCCTGATTTTATTATGAAGCCCTTGCAAAGTTTGAGAGTGAAATGAAATTATAGAGGGTAAACCCCCAACTAATCCCTGAGATTGTCAAATTGAATATTAGGTAAAGGTTTAGTAAATACATCTGCAATCTAATCATTTGTGCCAACATATTCCAGTTTAATAATATTAGACATGCTCTCTTAGAAAATGAAATTTTGTGGGATTGTGCTTTGTTTTTGAATGCATAACAGGATTTTTAGAAATACTAATTGCACTAGTATTATCACAGAATATAGATATAGGTTCATCATAATGAATATGTATATCTTTCAGCATATGTTTCATCCGTAGAACCTGAGTGCAACAAGCTACAACTACTATGTATTTTGCTTCAGCAGTAGACAAAGACATCCTCCAAGAAACAATGATACTCCACTAGTACTCTTCATGTCATCAACACAACCTGCCCAGTCAGCATCAGTGAAAGCATATAAATCAAGTTGATTACCTATAGGAGACCACAAACCATACTCTGTTGTCCCCTTAAGATATCTGAAAATTCTTTTGGCTGCAAGTAGATGAGAAGTTTTTGGTGAAACCTAAAACCTACCAACTTGACAAACTACATGCATAATATCAGGTCTTGTAGTTGTAGCATAAAGAAGACTACCAATCATAAATATGTACATTGTCTGATCAACATCTTTAGTACCATGAAACTTACTTAATTTATAGCCAATAACCATGGGAGTGCCAACTGGTTTAGAATCTTCCATCTGAAATTTCTTAAGCATTTCATTGATATGCTTAGTTTGAGAAATGGAAACACCTTTATCAGATTGAGTGATTTGCAAGCCTAAGAAAAACTTCATTTCTCCTTGCATGGACATCTCAAACTCTTTCTCAGCAAACTATTTACTGAGCCTATCATCATCACTACCAAAAATGATATCATCTACATATATCTCAACAATGGTCAACCTATCATTTTCTTCTTTAATGTAAAGATTATTGTCAATGTTACCTTTCCTAAATCCTTGCTGCCTCAAGTAATTGTCAAGTCTGGAATACCAAGCCCTTGGTGCTTGCTTCAGCCCATACAATGTCTTTTTCAACCTGTAAACATATTGTTCTTCTTCTTATACCTGAAAAACATCTGGTTGTTCCATATATACTTCTTCCTCTAAATCACCATTCAAAAATGTAGACTTTACATCCATTTCATAAACTTTAATGTGTTTATAACTGACATAACCTAGAATCAGTCTAATGGATTCCATTCTTACAACAAGAGCAAAATTTTCTCCATAATCTATTCCTTCTACCTGTGCATACCCTTTACAAACCAATCTAGCCTTATTTCTAGTTATTTTACCTGCTTCATCCATCTTATTTCTAAAAACCCATTTAGACCTTATGAAATTCTTATTCAAAGGTCTAGGAACCAATTCCCATGTCTTATTCTTTTCTATTTGACTAATTATTCATTCATTGCGTTCATCCAGTATTCATATTTAATTGTTTCTTCAATGCTTTTGGGTTCAATCAGAGAAAGTAAAGATACTTGTTCATGAGTTGAGGTGGATTCTTGCCTTCTACTTCTTGTTCCAACACCTGCATTTAAGTCACCAATTATCTGTTCTTCAAGGTGATTTTTCTGTATTCTCTTGCTTGGAGTCTTAGATGGAGTCATGCTTTTGGATGGAGTTGTTACCTGTATCAAAGTAGGAATTAATTGTTCACTATCAGCAGCCTTAGTTTCCTCTATTTCACTTACTTCTTCATCCATCTTATGTTTGTCACATGTTTCATGTATTTATTGATCCTTTTGTTTAGATTTGGACTTCAAAAATGAGGACTCATCAAACCTTACATCTATAGATTCAACAATATTTTTTAATATGAAATTATATCATTTATAATCCTTTCTTGAACATGAATATCCAACCAATATTCCTTCATCAGTTCTAGAGTCTAATTTTCCCATATCTTTATTGATTCTTTTAATGTAACACTTACTCCCAAAAATTCTAAAATGTTTTATGTTTGTTGGTCTTCCTTTCCATAATTGATAGGGTGTCTTATCAATATTATTTCTTAGCAAAATTATATTCAATATGTGTACAATGGTGTGAATAGCTTGAGGCCAAAACATGTCCTTCAATCTCGACTCATTTAACATTGTTCTTTCCATTTCCATAACAGTTATGTTTTTTCTTTTAACAACACCATTTCGCTGAGGTGTTTCTATAACAGAGAAATGTCTTTTAATTCCATTTTCATCACAGTAATTGTTAAATTCTTTTGACACAAACTCTCCTCCATTGTCTTACCTTAAGCACTTAATCTTCATATCAATTTCATGTTCAGACAATTTTTTGAAAACTTGAAAGCATCTAAATGTTTCAGACTTCTTTTTCAATAAAAACAACCAAGTCATTAGAGTAAAATTATCCACAAATAACAAAAAGTATCTTTCACCATTTAGACCTGTTTTCCTCATAGGTCCACATACATCAACATGTATTATTTCCAAAGTTTTTGTTGTAGAATATTCCTTTGTTTTAAACTTGACTCTAGTTTGTTTACCATGTTGACATTGTTTACAAATAGAGTTGGAAAGATTCTTTATGATGGGTAAGTTCCTTATTGCCTCTTTTTTATTTAACTGAATCAAATTGTCAAAGTTAATATGCCCAAGTATTTTATGCCATAACCATCTTTCATCTTCATGTCCAAGATAGAAATTTCCATCCTTCTCATCTAAAATGTATATGTTATTTGATGTCCTTGTAGTTGTTCCAACTAACTGATTTGTTTTAACATCCCTGATTTGACATTGTTTAGAATCAAATATCATAAGATGCCCTTTATCATATGTTTGACTTACACTCAACAAGTTATGTTCCATATTTTCAACCAGTAAAACATTTTCAACCATTATGTATTTGTTCAAACAAACAGTGCCTCTTCAAACTATTCGAATCGATTGATCATTACCAAATGTGACTGAGCCTTCTCTTATTTCATCTAAAGAATCAAAGATTTTTTTTTCTGCCTGTCATATGTTTTGAGCATCCACTATCCACACACCACTTAACTTTATGATCAGCTTGTAAAGCAAGTTTGAACTCTTCAATTTCTAAATGATCATTCTTCCTTTTCCAATAACTAGTTTTCTAATTTGTGTATTGGTTTATAACAAATTTTTGAAAATTCATTGGACAGTTTCTTGAAATATGTCCAAAGTTATTACACCTATAGAATTCAACTTCAAATTTCAAAGCATCAAATCTTTTATGTGAGTTGTTCACATTGTTCTGAATAGATTTATCATGTCTTCTTTCATATTCAAATCTAGATATGCCATGAATGTTATGTGCACTTATGTTTCTTGAAAAAACATTATAGAAAGTTGCTTTCTGTCCATACTTATAACAAAAGAAACAATAACCTTCAAACTTATTTTGATGACTGCCATAAGTTTTTATATGCATTGTTGAAGCCTAATTATATTCTTTCTTTTTTGATCCCTTTTGCTTGTATTTGTTTTTCTCATTTGTATGTTTTGTACCTTATTTTCCAAGACTTGAACCAAATCTTGTATTAGTAATTTCAGACTTATACCCAATTCCAGTCTTATCATAAGTTGATCTTTGACAACAAATAATTTGATCCAACACTTGAGAACTATGATTCATGTTATTTTTTTGTACTTTCTTTCTTAATAAAACTACTTCAAATTTTAAACCTTCATTTTCCTTTTCATTTTCTGTAAGTATATTATTTAGAGCTTCTTCAGTCACTCTAGACTCTTCTATTTTGAGTTTTAAGTCAACTAACATGATCTCAGTGTTTTCAATTAAATTGTTTGACTTCTGTAATTCTTGATCTAAATTCTCAATTTCTCTTTTGAATTGTTTGCATTCTCTTCTTACTTTCTTTAGTTCAGACAAAACACTTACAAGTTTAGCTTCCAGCTCAACTTCACCTTCTTCTTCTTCAATAAGTTCATCATTATGATTTTCCATAGCCATAAAAAGTCTTATATTTGAACTTTCATCACTTTCATCTATATCTGAGGACTCACTATTATTTTGTATGAATAGACTTTTCTTTTTATAAGAATTTCTTTGAAATGGCTTCTTATACATTTTCTTATATTCTTTGGTTTTGATGTTACTTTCTTCTTCTCCATCAGAATGTTTATTGAAAGGACACTTAGAAGCAAAATACCCTATTCTACCACAATTAAATCACTTGAGAGGACGTTTATCTTTGTACTTGCCAGTACCTCTTTTTAGATTTTTGACAAAGTTAGCTTCTTCCATGTCTTCTTCTGAATCCTCATTATTACTGGTTTATGTTTCAACATTTTTCTTGTCCTTCTTTGCTGCCTTGAAAGATGCTTCCTTATTGGAAGGACTCTCATTAGATGTCCTCATCTCATATGATGTTAGTATTCCTTGCAACTCATCCATTAGTAAAGTAGCAATATCAGTTCTTTCTTCTAAAGCAAATATTTTGGGATCAAATCTTGTAGGTAAAGATCTAAGCACTTTTTGCACAATAATACCATTTCCAACTATTTCTCCTAAACCTCTCATAGTATTGACTACTTCATCAATATATAAAAAATAGGTAGCTATATCTTCATATTCTTCCATCTTTAAACTTTCAAATAGAATTCTATATGATTGTAATTTAGCATTATGAACATTAGTATCTCCTTCTTATACCTTCTTCAATTTTTCCCATAACTCTTTTGTTGACTCACAATGCATTACCTTAACAAATTATGAACCTGCCAATCATCCAAGTATTCCATACATATCTTTGGAATTACTCTCGTAGAGTTTCTTCCCTGTAGCATCTGTTGGAACTATTGTTGGAGCCTTATATTCATTCAACACATCTTTCCAAACATATACTCCTTGATACTGTAAAAATAACTTCATCCTACTCCAAAAAGCATAATTATGTCCATCAAACAGAGGTAATCCATGTTTAGTAAAATCAGATTTCTTATCCATTATTGAAGATCAAACTTCCAGTGATTAAACTAAATCTTGAAGTAATGTGCTCTAATACCAATTGTTGAATAGGATAGCCTAACTGAGAGGGGGGCGTGAATCAGTTAGATAAAATTTCTTTCTTTTGTTTAAAATAGATTACTCAATGAACATAGATTATGCCTTTTACTATATGTCTTGCTAAAAATCATTCAGATCAATTAATATGCAATCACATAAATAGTGACATGGATATTTTCATGAGGAAACCTAAAAGGGAAAAACCTCTTCTTCTTATGAATGAAAGGAAAGCTCCAACTTTTCTTTACATTCTTATTTTATCTGAGATACAACCCAGATCAGGTTGCTACCTTTGTTTCTTCAGAACCTACTGAATGGAAGCTATAACTCCTAGATGTACAAGCACCAACTTGTACAGGAGACTTTTACAATCTCCCCTTGCTCTTCCCTACCACCCTGGAATATTTCTTTGTCACTAAGAACCTGCAAACCAACTCTTTATCTTCTCTGTCAAAGATTAAGAATTCAAATCCTTTCTATTTATATATTCATACCAGAATCCATTCTTGACCAAACCACTTAGATTTATCAATCTGTTCATATTTCTTATCTCCTTAATCTTTTCTCTATCTTCATCATTTCTTCTCACTATCCCTGTATAATTTTATTTCAGTTCATCTTAATTTACAGAAATGAATTTTAATTTTCTCCTCTGTGTTTTGTTTCAGAGATTTTTCTCTACCATAATTCCCCCACACTTTCACACACAATTTAACTCGTGTTGTCCCTGTACATTTAGAGCGTACACTTGAACCCTTAGGCATTGAAGATTCAGTTATAATAACTGAATAACTACCTTACAGTGATCATCATTGGCTAAGACATCAAGAAGAACAGTATCCACATGATCAGTTTAAATATTTTATCAGCACCGTTCGATGAACATACGTTTGTTTTGACTTTTCAGCATAGAATAACCCTTGAGTACTGAAAAGTCAAAACAAATTGGTCAAGGGTTATTCTATGCTAAAAAGTCAATACAAATTGGTATCAGAGAAAGATTTCAATGTTCATCCTAGATGGGTTGGATAAGTGGTCTTTGGACCCAAGGATTCGAGTGGAAATCATGTCTAGAGGGACTAATTTCGAACCTCAAAACCTTCCTGAGTGCCAAGTAGTTACCTTGGTTGTGTTATGGATCTCAGGAGGAGTAGCAGTGTCATAAAACCATGCTAAAAGTGGTATTGGGACGCAAAGTAATGTGGGTCATAGGATCTATTTGGAAGGAAGGGAAACCCTTTTACAATCATCAGATCTGGAGAAGGTGCAGGAGGGTTATCCTGGAAGCCTATCGGAGTTTGACAATTGGGAGAAGCAGGGTGCATTGAGGAAAAAACTTCTGAAGTCCAAAGATCCGAGGTATCGGAAGAGATATACACCGTATATCTAAGGGGAGATATTGACCGTTAGATCTTGAAATGTTGCACACGAGTTAGTCGCAAGAACGATTCGAAATTTGAAAAATCGAAAGATTGGAAGTGAAAAGAGGTGAACACTTCCGAAGAAAGGAATCATGAAGTGGATCTGTACCATTGGTTGCGAGAGAGATAAGGATCATCGATTATCCAGGGAGAGTTCAAAATTGTAACAATCGAGAGAAGGGGAAAGTGTCGATGCACAAACTTCTGAAACCCAAAGTTTTGAAGTAAAAGGGTAGATGTGGTGGGGTTGGATAATGTCACGTGGGGTGAAATGGACCATCCTAGGCATACCACATGCCATCACCTTAGTTGGCGATAGTTTTACTATGTGCGCCTGGAGGATAGAGAAGTTGGAAGTTTAGAAGTCGCAAGATTTGAAGGAATCAAGCGTGAAATCTTTGAGAACCGAAGTTTCGAATATCCAAAGTCCCAAAGCTTCGAAGTTCTGAAGCTTCAATGACAGAAATTCCACAGCGAGTGTCAATCGTTGGATGTTGGGTAAACATGGACCGTTGATCCACTCTACTTTGCAAGTTCATTAATTTGGAACTCCAAGAGTCTATTGTGATGTATTATGAAGACTTTGGAACCCGAAGTCCTAATTAAGCACCTATCAATCTAGTGCTTGGTCATAGCCTGTGGTCACTGGGGTTGGGGATAAGAGAAAAGGGTTGAGGCCTGAAATTGTTACAGAGTCGAGCAGAGCTCAGAAAATTCATGAAATATGAACGTTTCTTAAAACAGATTCGGTTTATGACTTATGTGAGATTTGTTAAGGAATGATGACCTGACAAATTCTAGTTGACTGCACATTATGTTTGCAGAGTTCAGCGAGTGTCAAGATCGAAGAGAATTGACACTCAGTGTAGAGGAATGGAAGAGAAACAAACTACTTCCAGTTCATAGAATGAAGTAAAAGGGATGGAAATCCACTTGGGAGTTGAAGGATCAAACTCCAATGGACATGGAGAAGAGATAGATAAGGAAGGGAATATGATGAAAATCATTGAGCGATTGTAGAAAGATTCCCAGACTAACCAAGAAGATAACAAAAAGCTCCTAAAATCCAAGGATTGAAATGGATAATTCAACTTAAATTTGATGAAGAGTCTGGAAGGAATCAAAAACAAGTTGGATAAGGAGACTGACTCAAGAAAATCAAGGAGTCGCAAGACCCCTGAGAAGAAAAGAAGATCAAGAAGCATTAGCAAGCATCATCACCACTCCCTGAAACATTCTAATAAGGAGGCACACAGTAGTTCAATCCCATCTCCTACCATAAATCACAGGAGATATGGAGTGGATGAACTAAAGGTAGAAATGAACAAGATTAATCCTCCTACATTTGATGGAGAACACCAGAAGGAGGAAGATGTTGAAACATGGTTGCTTGGCATGAGGAAATATTTCCAACTACATTATTATTCCTCTCATGCAAAAGAAAGAATTGCAATGTATCAACTAAAAGGAAAGGAATCCATGTGGTGGGATCATCTTGTGGTGAGATCGGAAGA
>CBVK0103800240.1:0-19490 GCA_900067695.1 Picea abies | reverse complement strand
AGTGTAATGGTGAAAATGACTCTTCTAACTCAGGAGAAGGGAAAAATTACTTAATTGGCCCAAGAATGAGTTTACTTCATCCACTGATTCTCTCCAAATGTTGATTTGAAGGAAGAGGTTTTTTGTTATTTTTGGCAATTTTCAAACTGTAATGGTGAAAATGACTCTTTTAACTCACATTTATAGACTTTTTAGCTAGCTTTGACCTACTTTGACCTTGATTTATTCTCTTTTTGTCACTCGATGGATGTTATGTTTCTCCTTGGTAATATTTTGGTCCTTTAAACTTAGTCTTCCTTTGTAGTTAGTATTGTTTGATGAATGGGTGTTACTTTTTTGACCTTGTGGCAAAGTCTAGATTTAGACATTTTCATTTAGGATAGGTTTTCACTGCCTTGTATTTTTCTTTTTAATTAACGATTTTCACTTTGTCCTAGGATCGACCCCACCGAAGTGTGACACAAAACCTTCTATGCTTCTTTAGAAGTGTCATAACTAGGTGGTAGAGCCTTTCCCACCATGGATATCCTAGGTAGATCCTTGTCTTGCATTTCAGCATCCATGTTGTGAGTTTCCTATAGGTTTGGGAGTCCTTTTAGTCTTGCCATGACTTTATGTTGAAGCCTCATTATTCTTCATATTTTAATAGCCTATACCCAAGGGACTCCCTAAGAGAATGGTTTGTTTCCTTTCAATCTCGCTTAAACTTTGAAAGGGACATCTAATGAGAAATTATTTATCCTTTTCAGCCTCATTCAGATTATTAAGAAAAGGAATTGTTATAGCAAGATTTTCCTCCCACTATGGAATATTTCATAGAAGACCTTTTTCCATTTCCCTATGCAGACTTGTCATCCCTGTTTGTAAATTTCAAAGCTAAAAATACATATTTTTCCACATGTACGCACCTTGCCTACTATAAAACGTGTGTATATGCAAGTTGCACCACTACAACCCGCGTACATAAGGATTATGCCCAGAAATGAAAATTGGTGTTAGGTTTCCATGTCACGAGAGAAGATATATGATCCTTGGCCTTCCTTGTGCTAGAAACATTCTGACTCGTCCCTTTAGTTCCATTTGAAGGATACAAATGGGAAAATTCCAATCTATGGAAAAGAGGAGAAAGAATTCAACTTTGAGAGCAAAGTTACTCTGGAGAAATTACTTACATCATATTGAGTCTGCATCCCTTGGTCCTTTAAGTTTGAACACAATGTTCATCCCCCAAGATATTCCCTTATTTGATTGAGAAATTCATTGTTTATCTTCTATGAGCTTACCTTTGGTGGAGGATTGAAGTAGTGGTGGCCCAACTAGAACAAACTTATTTTCTCGGTTCTGAACCGTTCCGGCACAGAAGTCTGTAACATTTTCACTTATGTTGATCACATATTAATAGAAATACTCTTTTCACATCTAATTGATATCTTGAAAATATTCAAATTATTATTCCAAGGGTGTATTTTTCATGCTTATTAATGGATTATGATATTGAATGTGCTAACATAATTTATTATCACCATATGCTTTCTTTTCTTGGTTGTTGAGGACTAGTTGCAGGTCTATTGATTTGGGTCAAGTGCTCAACGGTGGACTTCATTGAACGTCTAGACGAGGTAGTACTTTTATCTTGTCTTTCTATCATATTTGTTTACATAGTATACTTGAGAATAGAGTTGATTTATGCATCATTTTCATCTGTTGTGGTTTACCCTAGCCATAGAGAGATTTTCCTCGTAACAGAATTGGTGACCATACTGGGGAATGAATCTTCTTTCTTAGTGTTTGGAGTGTTTTTATCCTTATATTTCTCTCGTTCCCATTGAGTTTATTGTCATATCATTGCTTGATAGCCTCTGTTCACTCTGGGTCTAAGTTTTTCAGCCTTATCCCTTTCCTAGCCTTGTTTTTGAAACATATAAGCGGTTTTTGGATTGACGTTCGCGTATATACATAGGTTGTCCCTCTGCAAGGTGTGTACATATGCTCTGTTTCCTTAAAAATCCGAATACATCAACCTTCTTTTCTTGTTTCTTGGGTGGGATTTGATGTTTTTAGAGTCTTCTTGGGTCTCTATAGTGATTGTTAAGTGCATGTGGGATGACAGGAAACCTCTATGGGGTTGGATTTTTGGGAAGGTTCTTTCTCATCACCTTTTTGTTTTGATTTTACTTGTACATTGGGCTGGGTGTCTTGCTTCTTGGTATCCTACCTGAGTTATCTCTTTCTATACACAATACAATTTTTTATATCAAGTTGTTATTGAGTCCATGCATATTCATTTTTATTATATTGAAAATAGAAAAAATTTAGTCATTTTGCATTGCTTGGCATTTTGATATTTTGAGTCTTTGTCATTATCTTAGAGCATGTAATGAAATATTGCATTTTTACTTCAGAATTGTAGAGTTGAAATTGAAAATTGCATTGGTTTTCAGAATCATATCATTCATTGAAAATTGAAGTTAGGAATTTGCATTATATTCATATTTACTTTTCTTATTGAGTCATAACATCATGAGTTTCACTACCATACTTTTTGAATAAGAACAAACACTAAAAATAATGCTATCATTTAAAATTGATTAGTCATGATTTTATTTTCTAGGGTGCACAAACTAGCTTAGGATTTAGTGCCTTGGAATAGAATTTTGTGAGTAAACTTATCCAAGGAAATTAAATCGACATATGTGTCTGACAAAGCGAGTGGAGAAATCCATTGTATAATTGGTAATATCAGGAGGCTCCTCTCACACTAGAATTAATCACAAGGTCGCACAAGGTTGGTGTTAAGCCCTAATATTGGCTCATTACCACTTAATTGGGGCATATTAGATTAGTAATGTTATTTTATTTATGTCGGCTTTAGGCCATTGTTGAGTACTTTTCTTGAGGATTTTTTATGCTATATTGATGTTTGGTTCTTAACAGTTGGTTGAAGGGATATCCCCCCAATACCTTCTTAGCATCAAAGATATTTCTAGGGATCTATTCGTATCTGGGAATCTTGTTATTTCCCTTACCTCCATGAGAGGCAATTATTTCAAGGTTTCAGGCTTTGCTAACCTACCCATATGGTGCAACTGACTTATGATTGATCACCTATGCATCAATTATACATTGGTTTCTTAGTTTCTTGACTTATGTGACACATAAGTTACTTGTAGGGGTTATTCTGCATGTACCCTGGGTCAAATAAGGGTCGAACAACACACAAACTTTATGGAGGATTACCTCTCTGGGGGGATCTGACTGACTAGTTTTAAATCCCATGAGGGCCATTATAACTGATTTTGTTACCTCCGATATTTAGCACAGAGCCTCAGGCCCCTCTTGGGTGAGACATACCTTCTTTATGGAGGGAGGCCACTTTCAACCACTTTACCCCATTTGTGTTCATATTTTCTGTTTGACTTTTGGTGTTCTCTTGGATTACTAGTTGGCCTTAGGATTTGTTTTTTGTATTCAAGTTTCTTAAGTCATCATGGAATTGGACCAACCTCCTTTCCGGTCCCGTCACTTGTTACATTTACCACTAGATTTCGAGTCTTTTCCTTCTAAAAGGCATAGAGTTATTAGACGTGGTACAGACACCTCCACTGTTCAGAATTGTGATTCTACAAGGATGAGTACTTAACCCAACCTTCAGAACACTGGGAGCACTTCAACTCCCACACCTACTATAGTTAATGGCACCCCTTCGAACCCTACAACCACAATGGTTGTACTGCCAGATGCACCTATCATTACTATGGCTCGACCTATAGTGAATGCTCAATATCTTGCCTCAAACCCATTTGGGTCTCTTAGTCATTCACTAGGATATAATGTTCAATTCATCCCCATGGCCTCTAGTCATTTTTCCTATGGTATGTTGAACTTTACTTCGTAGTTTTCAAACTCCGTCCCAGTTGCTGGCCCTAATGATAACATTGGTCTTGGGGGAACCCATTTTCATTTGGTGGTTCTCAAATCCCTCAAACGACTACTAATATGGAAGGAATTCCTTCTTTTAACCCCGGGTCTAATCCTATTTCTTTTGGGTAGAGAAACCAACCTGGCAGACAAGCTTCTTCTCAAGTTTCATCCTATACCCCTACCTCCTTAGTGTATATTCTGACCAAAATTTTTTGCATGACCAATCCACCTCTATCCTCTAGATTCACACCCAGAGGAGGTCAGTTTCATGCTTTGGGAAACCCCCAACCCAGATCCAATCCAGCTGGGGGAATTTTTTATAACCCCCATCAAAACATTCCTACTGGAATGATGCCCAACCAACCTTTTATGAATCGTCTTGGAGGAGGGTCTTACAATCCCAAACAGGGCCATGGTGCTTACCATAAACTTGGATGGGATGTAGTTCCTCAAGAATGATATTTCAAGGGCGCTTGGGGCGAGATGTTGCAACCTCTTCTTCCTTTTCTGGCCACACTTAATCTTCCAGACTTGTCTATGTTGATGAATGACCCTATGAGTCATGATCCTACATAGCCCCCCGTCCCCACCAAGCTTCCTTCAGACATTTTGTTGGCACAGGGGAAGACCTAGGGTTCAACGCTAGAAAAATGCACCAACAAAACCCTAACTACCGACCCTTTCGACAACACCTACGAAGCAGATGAAGTCTCACCTGAGGTAGAGGCAGGGGTGGTTGTAGTTCTCAAGTGTCTGCAACCTTACCTGGGACATTGATCGATGATTGCAATACTTAACAGAGAACTTAGCACCGACAATTCATCAATATTTAAAAACTATCTACCTCATAGATAAAACAGAGCATCGCATCAGTCATTCAGATATGATGTATCTAAGAAGTTATCATAGAGAATTAGGTTATATCTAACAAATTCATGAACTAGAACATTCATATAAGTCAGATCTAACATCCATATACATCATTAGCACAAAGCATAAATAGATCTATCTATCTATATAAAATCACTTATCAATTAAAGACATAAACACAACAACACATTGCACAAAGCCGAGCAACACAACATATACATGGTTCACCCCCACCCTGGGGCTACATCCACCAACTCTTCTTCTTTATTATCTTTGTCAAGCTTCTTGCAGGCACATAGCATCAAACTCCTACTCCATAGAAGATAGGAGATCTGGGTGCACTTTTCCAGATACTCCTTCTTTGAGCTAGGGTAAAGCACCAAGCCTTCTTACAATTACTTGCACATAGCTCTGCAAGTTTCACACAGTATGCACAAAGCACTTACAATCCTTCAATCACATAGATATAACACTTATCCATTCGTAACTACTATCTTCTTACATTTCCTATACATCTATTTATACTTTACAAAATAGGCCTAAACATGGGTAAACCCATGGGCCGACATCCCATACCCGTTACATAATCCCAAATCCCCAAAATGACCCAAAAAGGGGTCGATCTCTTGCAATATCTTCTTTGTCTTATTCTCCTCCTTCGACAAGTTGTCGAAGTCCTAAAATAGGTCAAACTTGACCAAGGATCTCCCAAAACCTAGTCAAGGGCCAACAGGCCCCCAACACCCACCTGTGACTCGTCCTGAGTCACTCTAATCTCGGTAGTTATTCTTTGAAATATTCAAGCATGGTTTGAGCTGCTTTGACTTTTTTCTATGTCCCAGCCTCCTGTTCAATGAAATATTGAATCATGATGTCATTGACAGGTCCCTCCAGGTGTTGTTCAACTACGGTGACAACCTTCTTGAGTTATTCTCCTCGATGTTCAACCTCTGTGAATAACTCATAATCCTTATCTTGTACATGTTGGAGCCTCTGAGTTACTTCCATAACTCTTCTCTATATAGTGTGGATCTGTTGTTGGGCAGTGCATTCCTCTTAGGAGTGCTTCATTCTTTCCACAACTAAGAGGGGCTTCAGATGTGCTTGTATCGTTTTGGCTTGATACTTTCTCTCTTGGAGCTGCGACTCTAGTGCCTTTAGTTTTGGATTCGCAGTGAGTTGGTCATAGGTCTAGGCACTGTGATCAGTAAGTTTCTTACATTCCATAGCAAGGGATTTTATTCTCTCAACTGCACTTCGAGCAATTACTTCTCTTTGATCCCTTACATCCTGTAGAGTGTTGAGCACTAGGCAAGGCACTAAGTCTGCTATGCATTATTGTAGCTGATGGATAACTTCTGTGAGATTCTCTACTTGCTTCATGACTTGATCCTCTACCTTTATTTATATGATTGTCACAGAGCGAAGTGCTCTGTCGACTGCTTCTTTTACTTTGATTTTCTCCGTGAGCAACTATTCTTTTCCTTGTTGTATTTGTGATTTTTCTTCATTGAAATTTTCTCGGAGAGCAATCTTTTCATGTTCTGTAGCCTGAAGTTGTTCTACAAGTACTCCTAGAACTTGCTTCAAGGCCTAGGTGACTTTTTCTGTTTCTTCTTTTTCTCATCGAAGGTGAGCTTCAGTTGCATTTTCTAGGCAGCAGAGTTAGGCTGGCTCATTTCCCAATTCTGGTTCTCCCGATGGAAGAGAGACATTCGAGACTGCACAGTTGGATTGAAGGGCTTGTTGTAACCCTCATAGTTTGAATTGAATCCTATCATACATTTCCTCCTACTTCTCTCCTTGTTTCTCTTCTATTTCTAGTGAAGCATCATTCAGGGCTACTATGATGAAGTCAAAATCATCAGAGGTGAGGATAGTCTGCATATTGGTAGTGGTGTCTTTCGATTTCTTCTAGGAAAAAGGTTTCAGGGGGGAAACCTTAATCTTCTTCAAGGGGTTAACCTCGTCTTTGGGCGGTGTTACTTCTCTAGGCCTTTGTTCATCTTCTACTTCATCATCACCCCCTCGGTCAAGTGACACTAAAGGAGTCTTTCCTGAGATACTGCTTATGTTTTGGACTTCCTCAGTCTTGTTACATGTATTTTGTTCTTTATGAGTGTCCTCTGGGCTCTCAATATCATATATCTCTATAGGGTTGGCGGGGATATGAAGGTCAACAGACCATTCCTTAGTGATTTCTTCAAGGTCTTCTTTTGTAATCTTATAATATGACTGGAGTTGTTCTTTAAGTTCACCTACTCACGCTATAATGTAGATGAAGTGTTGATATACGTTAAACTTCATCAAGGTTCAGAACCTTTGTAAGGTGTTCGGAGTCATGTGAGGCTCAAATTCAATGGCTTGCTTTAGCTGGAGGTAGTATGTATGAAACACAACATTCAACTGCCATTGTTTGTTCATATCAGTTGAATACCATAGAGTAGCGAACTTCACAGCAAGATGCTCAAATGGCTCGATGTTTGGGAAGGTCGCTCCTTTCAAAATCTCCCAGTATACAGATGCAATGAGGACCAGGAGCCAACTGAAATGAAATTCATAACCTTCATCCTATGTTTCTCGAAAATCTAGTTCCAACTGGTTAACTAGGTACTTTTCCCAGTTCATTTGTAGGCCTTCTGCACACTTCGCTATGAGGTTAACGACAAAGCTGGTAACCTGCATAGGTCGGTTCTTTCTTACTAACTTTCCAGCTATCAGTTGACATGCTAGGTGCACTGTGCCACTCTAGATGGAAGCTACCTTGTAGCCTCTTATTCCCTTCTCAACGTTGCCATATGTCTTCTTGATCTTCTGTGTGAGTGTGTGATCTGTGGATTTTCATGGATAAAAGTCCTGCAGGTCAGGCCCTTTCATACTTAGTCCTATGATCTTGTGTATTAGTGTTGGGTCAACTATAATGTGGTGGTCTAGCGATAAGTAGCAGACATGGTAACATGATAGTAGCATCTTGGCACATGCATTGACTTCTTGGTGTCCTCTGAAGTGTGGGATCTTCATGACATTCAACACGATGGACTGCGCGAGGTTCATCGTCCACGACTGGGGGATTATATTTGAATTCTTCTACTTATTTCTGGTTAGGTACTTGTATGGGGTGAGCATACCATAAATATTGTGATCCCTGAGGTTGAAGTCATTGAACTTCAACACTGTGATCATATCCTTCTCTGTATGAACTGCGTGTATCCCCTTCAGGAGGTACGCAGTGACCATGGTGTACTCGAATTCTCTAGGCACACTATCATGATTCACCGCACCAGCTAGAGGCAAGATCTAATTGGGAAATATGGTTGGAATCATTTTTTCATTTGTGAGGTCATCTTTACGCTGGGTTCTCTTTTCTGCTGATGGTTGGGATGGTCTGGCACAATGAGCAGTTGATGGAGAGACTTGCACCATTCTCATCAATGAAGCTTGTATACCTGCAGCCATCGACATGACTCTTTCAATCATGAGGTCAATCATAACTTCTTCGATAAATTTCTCTGCAAAATTGAACTTGTCTGACATTTATGCTTAGGGTTGGAAATCTTCAAGTTCGAGGAGTAACTTAGACACTGCAATAGGATAGAGGGTAATAGCGCAATGATCACTATGTAAAATCAACAAGTCTGTGGGCTTAGATTCACAATTAGTAAAAGTGTTCTCAATGCATGGCACAATGGGATAAGTAGATAAATTGGCAACATATTTCTTGCAACGATCAAGAAGCCTTTATTAACTCTATTCTATTAGTTATGGCATGGTCCAACGGTCTAGTGGCGAGCTGTCTAACCATTAATACCTTTCTACCCATTTGGGGGGGAGATCGGAAGAGCACCAAATGGTTATATTGGTCCCAATGGCTATATTGCTTCACCCTGGTGAAGATCCATGTGATGTTGTTCTTTTATCCCGATGAAGCTCCATTTTTTCAAATTTTCCTTCAGCAAAGTTCCCTCTGGAACCTTCTGTAGCTTGTTGATCTTATCTCTCTTCTTACATAGCTTTATATCTTTCTTTCCAGTGAGCTTCATCTTGGTATGACTTTTCCCATTCTGATTCTTATCTTCTTTTGGCATAGTTAATTTGTGTTCTTGATATTCTTTCCTAAGATTCGAGGGCGATACTTCTTCTTTATCTGGAATAGGTACATCAATCTTTTGTGGGTCATCTAGTCTTCTTGCAACTTCAATATCTGGGTCTCTAGTGTTAAATAGATTTGATCTGTTCTTATTTTCTTCAATCAAGTGTGCGATCCTTCTAGTCATCAAATCTTTTAACTATTGCTTCTTCTACACCAAAACTTGTTCTTCTTCTTTCCTTCCGGCCTAATCTCTTTCAATCCAAGGTTTTCCTAGTTACATTGTAAATGGGGTTCTATTCTCAATAAATTTAACAATCTCAAAATCCTCCTCTGTTGAAGTTCCATTGGCATTCATAGATATCTAGGTGAGATTTTCACATAGGTTTATCATATTTCCTCTAAATAGACCTATTCCTCCCAATGAAGGAGTCATAATAGGCTTCCCTAAAAGTTCCCAAGTTCTTTCTATCATGATATTCACCTGTGTTTTCTCATCTAGAACATAGTCAATGTCAAAGTATTCTATTCTTGCTTCAATGCATTCTTTTTCTTTGAATACCTCTGATAAAATGACATGTTGGTGATCATTCAGGGTTTCTTTCATCTGTAGCAATACTTTCACAGATTCTTTCTAGGGTTCTACCATAATCTTAGTTTTTGGATATGCCTTAGGGTTTTCTTGTCTCATGCTCATTTCTTCAAGATTAGCAATCATTCCAGGGCAATCCAATGCTTCATGGTCCATAGCTTTGCAACAAAGACAACTAGGTCTTCTCCCAGGGCATTCCTTAGTAAGATGTCCCCATCTTCTACAACGGTAACAGAGGGTTAATCATCTCTTTCTTTTAAATGATTCCCAACTCTTTCTATACTGCACGCTAGGGTCATAGTAGCTAACCCACAAACATTTATTTCTAGGATCCTACATCCACTAGTTAGTCCAAACATTCTTTCTATGCATAGGTATAACATCTCTTTCAATATTCTTATCAGATCTATGCATATCAAACCTTCTTTAATCTATTAGTTCCCTAGTTTTCAAGCTAGGATAGAATCTATCAAACATACCTAGATCCATACTTTTGAAGAAAAAATTTCCACTTATCTTACTTCTACAGAGCACAAAGCTTTCAGATATAGAACTTTTCACTATTCTTACCTTTATCAGAGCATAGAGCTTGTAGATCTTACCTCTTTTCTTTAGATATGACCTCTTTTCTTGGCACAAAGCTTGACAGGTCAAATAGTATGTTGTGCACTAGGGAAAAAAATCTACATACAGAGCTTTCATAGTTTTAGGATGGATATTTGCACAAATATTCTTCTTCCTTAGTTCCCAACAATCATGGTTTAAGGTCACGAAAACATAACCATTTGTTTTCATAGGGGAAGACGTAGGGTTCAACGCTACAATAATGCACCAACAAAACCCTAGCTACCGACCCTTTCAACAACACATGCGAAGCATATGACGTCTCACCCGAGGTAGAGTTAGGGGTGGTTGCAGGACTCAGGTGTTTGCAACCTTAGTTGGGACACATATCTATGACTGTAATACTTAATAGAGCACTTAGCATCGACAATTCATCAATATTGAACTACTATCTACTCCATAGATAAAATAGAGCATCACATCATTCATTCAAATCTGATATATCTAAGCACTTATCATAGAGAAGTAGGTTAGATCCAACAGATTCAGGCACTAGAAAATTCATATAAGTCAGATCTAACATCCATATACATCATTAGAACAAAGCATAAACAAATAAATCTATTTATATCAAATCACTTAGCAAGTAAATACATAAACACATCAACACATTGCACAAAGAAGAGAAACACAACATATACGTGGTTCACCCCCACCCTGGGGCTACGTCTACCAACTCTTCTTCTTTATTATCTTTGTCAAGCTTCTTCCAAGCACATAGCATCAAAATCCTATTTCGTAGAAGAAAAGAGATCTTCTTTCACTCCACTAGATCCTCCTTCGTTGATCTAGGGTAAAACACCAAGCCTTCTTACAATTACTTTCACGTAGCTATGCAAGTCTCACACAGTATGCACAGAGCAGTTACAATCCTTCAATCACATATATCTAGCAATTAGTCATTCATAACTACTTTATTATTACATTGCCTAGACATCTATTTATACTTTACAAAATAGTCCTAAACATGGGTAAACCCATGGGACGACATCCCATTCCCGTTACATAATCCAAAATCCTAAAAAAGACCCAAAAAGCGGCCAAGATTCCGC
This sequence comes from Picea abies, assembly GCA_900067695.1. Taxonomy (NCBI): domain Eukaryota; kingdom Viridiplantae; phylum Streptophyta; class Pinopsida; order Pinales; family Pinaceae; genus Picea; species Picea abies. Next base: position 8,344 of record CBVK0103800240.1, on the reverse strand, counting down.
AATATCTGATTTTTCGTGCACTCCTTCTTCGACAGGTTGTCGAAGTCCCAAAATAGGTCAAACTTGACCAAGGATCTCCCAAAACTTGGTCAAGGGCCACCACATTCCTAAATTCGAAGGTAAGAATGGCGAGGATTCTGGTGATCATGTCACTACCTTTCACCTATGGTGCTCCTCGAATTCCCTTAATGATGATTCTATTCGGTTGACATTATTTCAACGTACCCTCATTGGGGTTGTTGTGAAATGGTATATCGAGCTACCTAGGGGGGAATATGAGACCTTTAGTGAGATGGTGTTGGTCTTCCTTAACCACTTCCAATTTTCATTTCTCTACAATGTTGGCCTAGAACTTCTATCGACTTTATGTGAGGACACTGCCACTCATATCTCAGATCATATCCAGGAGTGGTGTAGATAGAAGAGGTTGATTAAGACCTTCATACCCTTGGCCTTTCTTTTAGAATGGTTCCTCAAGTCTTTGCATCCTCCTATCTTGAAGGATGTTTCTACATTTGGGGTTACCACTGAGGAAGAAGCAATCTTCAAAGCCCAATAGTTATATCTTATATACGCTCAGTCTGGTATGTTATATCACATTCTTCTGGATGCACTGCGATCAACGTATGACCCTAGAAAAAGTATTGGACCTCATGTTGATGGCATGTAGGTTTCTCCAATGTGAAATCCACAGAATTGGTGATAAGACATTTGAAAAATTTGTCTCTAAACCAGTCTGCTAGAGGTCCATCTTCATCTGTTTCTTCCAATCCCATTCAATTGGTGGATGTACATTCCGTGCAATCGTCAACCGACCCAAATGCTAACCAACAACCAGGAGGGAATATGAAAAAGTATGTAATAATCGTAAGGGTGGGAGAAATAATAATAAACCTAAGGACAATGCTAATAATGAGAAGACGAATAATAATGCGGGAGAGGGCAAGTGAGAAATGCGTAAGGTGAAATTCCCCTGTAAGCTTTGTACAGATGATCATCTTACTCATTTATGCCCCGAACTTGCAGAAGCTGCGAGGCTATTATCTCTACCACTCTTCATGCTGAAGAATCCTTTACCACACAACTAGCACATGACCTCAATCTCCTCAAATTCCAAAAATGAAATTGGTGGGAGTCAAAACCCATCGTTGCAAGATGACGACTATTTTTGTATGAATATGGTCGATGCAAAAGTTCATGTAGTCACTTGTTCTTGAAATTATAGTTCTTCACAAGCCATACCTGGTCTACAATCTCCTCCTCCTCAAGAAAGATGCCTTTACAGATCGAAAAACTAGAGCCACCACCCCATATTTTGAAAGGAGTACTCAAGAGTTCTACCCACAACCCAAATGCTAGAGCCACATGTTGGCAGCCGTACATGTTTTTGCTTTTTCAATGACAAAGGACAACTCTTGTAACTGCCTACACCTCATCCTATAAATATTACTAATTGAGGGTGATTATTTGGTTATTAAAAATAGGTTTGATTATTATTGTTTTACTTTTATCTTGCATTTTTTTTGCTTGATTCATGACTGTAAGCATGAATCAAGCATTTAAACTTAATTTTTCATTATGACTCTATCCATTGCTTGGTTGCTAAAAAATTCATTGTGACTTGTATCTACTTCCTATTCAATATTGGGATGATTTTCCTTTTCAGTTTGTTTGAATATCTATGTTGATTTGCAATGGGAATATAAGATTGTTCATTTAAATTCTTGGTAAATCAACTTTGATATTAAATTTTCGATTTTCATTTGGATTGTAAAAACATATCCTCTCCTAACCTTTGCAAATCAAGTATACCTATCACATGCCATGCGAATTAAATGCATCAGGATCGTATCCTTTGATTTGTTTCAGTTGGCAGTTTGAAGTGACAGACACCTCTTTATGAGCTAAGGTCTTTTGTTATGCTCTGTACTCAAAATGTTCAGTACCATAAACGCCCGAATATCGTGACTGAAAACCTTATGATTATGTTATGGTCATGCTGGTTTGTTTCTAGTCTTGTTTCCATGCTATTATCTTAGACTCACCTCTTTTAATGCTACCCCCTTATCCCATAGTTAGTTTGAGTTTCCCTTCCTATAGTTTGTTCAAGCCCGTAATGGCCCCTGTCGTCTGAGTAGAGCTAAATGGCTCTCAAACGTTGTTTGATGAGAGTGAGGATTTGAAGATCTAGGGTTGGGATATGTTTATTAATAAGTTCTAGGGGTATAGCATGCAAGTGGCCAAAGAATTTTTCCTTACATTTTATGGATATAGAGAAAAGGTGGGTGATATTTAGTTGGAGATCACCAAAGATTTTCTGAGTGAAGCAACAGGGCTCCCTCTCACTGGTCAAAAGTGGTTAAAAATTTTGAAATTGGATGAAGTACCCTTTATTCTTTTCATCATCTCAAGATAGATAGACTGTTGTGACAAAGGTATTCCGGTCTCCCTACTCAAGTTTAGATATCATGGTTTGTTAACAGTTTTAAAACAATTTATTACCTGTGAAGGCCGTTATGGCCTAGTCTTCCTTTACCATGTGATATTGCTCATGCATTTTATTGGCTTCCATCTAAATATGTCGTTTTACCTACTAAGAATTTTGTATAAAATGTCGAAGACATACAAGAAGAAAAATCTAGATTGTAGCCTCTTTCACCATGGTTTGATTAAATTATTGTTGGTTCATCATTTGAAAACCCTAGGTGATGATTGGGATGGGTTTCTATATCAAAATGGTTTTGTTGCATAAATTGCTATAGAAACCCATATGGTGGATAAACATATGATAGAAAAACCTCTTGATCTCTCATGTGGCAAGCCATATTTATTGGATTAAAACTCTCGTGAAGGGGCATTACCCGATCATCTTTTATGTGGATGAAAGAATGTTAGTTATGATTTTATTAAAAATCTTGTGCATGAACCGATTGTATTCCCTAACCCTACTATAAAATCCGACAGTAAAAACCATTGCAAATAGTCAAAGAAAAATCAGGCAATGTTAGGGTTTCGTAATAAGAGGGTTGGTCAGCTCAATTCAAGGAATCTACGTAATAGATCCAAGCCTCATGAGAACTTGATCAATTCGATCAATATCCATGAGGATTTTGACTCTGAGATTGAAAGGTTTCTAGCACAAGAATATTCGATTTGTTGCAAACTAGACCAACCATTCAATTATGTCAATAACCTACCACCGTTTCTAAAAGATAGCAAGGGGTTTACAGGTCAAAGGCTGACAGTGGGTAGCATGGATTCTTTAGCACACAATTACATGCTTCTTCAAAAGGTTTCCCCTACTATGCATTGTGAAGTTTGCTTGCATTGGATAGGGAAGTACTATATAGGCATCCTCATTCTCCAAGAAAAGGTCAAAGCTCTCACGACTCTCAATGAATTGTTGGAAAACGAAAACTGTGAACTCAAGGCCAATGAATAGAGGCAAGCATAGCATCTAAAAAGGACAAGCAATAATGTTATAAAAAAATGTTGATAGCGTAAAGGCCGTGATAAATTCTGAGATATCGTGATCCAATTTTTGTTATTAGTTAAATGGTAAGATTGATTTTTGTTACAGTAATGATTTATTTGTTGTTTCTTTAATCAATTTAGATCGATTTGGATTTCAGTTACCAATAATAAGACTAGCTACATAATTGAGAGATTTTGTAGCCAAGTCATTTTTTCATATAAATTTAGAAATTGTTAGTTAATGAAATGTTTAACTTTCTCTCATTTCATTTTTTCAGGACAAGGTGTATTTGACTGTTGATCTTATGGGATGGAGTATGCTCAACTTAGTGGATTAGATATCTCTTTCGCATATTTTGTAAATAGGAGAGAATTTTCATAAATTTTGAAGATATAATTTGATCACAAGTGGCTCTGAGCCCTCTATATTTGTAATTTTTAGATATTTTTGAGATTTGATCCTACCTTAGAACATAGGAAGTTTAGTTTTCATAAAATATTTAAATAATCTATATTTTGTAAAGGAAATCATCTTGGCCTAGGGAAAAAGATGGATGAGTGATTCCAAGACCTAATGAAACAATATATATTCATTTTGGCTTTAGCCTTTTGTAAATGATGTTTTCATTTATGTTTTGTTAATCTTGATATACTAATAGGTCTGATAGATTTAGACTTAATGATCTATTGTGTTTGGGATACATATATTATAAATATCATTTGTTGCTCTAGATATAAATACTGTGATCATATCTCCAATTCGAATAATATGATTTATCTTTTAATTTTAGTTGAATGATGAAATGCAATAAGTTACACTCAGATTTATCTTGTTGTAACTATGTGCAATTATAAGATCACAAGGTTCAATTTGTGTTTCCTCCTCTTTCATTAAACCACAACTGCCAATACATGTTTTGAATTTATTTAAAACAATCATAAAGTCCATTGCAGATTTCTTTCTTGGGCGTGGTAGTTGGATATTTTTCACTAATGCAAACGTTTGGATACATCTCACAAACCAACAACAGGTTAGCTCCTTTATCTTTTTCAATTCTGTCATTTACACATTAAGGAAACCAGAATATTTTGTTTAGCTTTTGACTACATGTATGTCTGCGTTTCATAGTTTATTCAATTCAATATTCGTTATAGTTATAAAGGAAAAAAGAAAATATTTAAATGTTCTTTCTTTATCTACTTCTTAAAATAAATTATTTTCGCATTTGATTTCGTAAGTTTCGATTAAAACATGCAATTTGTAAATGATGTACATAAGTGATATTTGTATATTTTTTTCTTAAATACACTTATAATAGTTATATTAGACCATATGTACATATATAATATATAGTTTCTAGTAATTAGTTAAGTTATTTCTTTTTATTGTTTATTTTCTTTTAGGACTTTATATTGGCTAACGAAGCCATTAAACCCATCAGAACGAGTTATACCAAACGGCTTGGGTTATTTAGACAACCCCAAACCATACTCGTTCTTCCATTTGATGGACAATCATTTTCGCTTGTCAACAAATGGCATGAGAAGGAGGGATTGAATATAATTGATGGCACGTGAAAGTCGCAAAAATCCACCCCCATACACTCACTCCCCTATAGTAACATGTAGTCACTCAGACAACAACATTGCTTCTGAAACATCAAGTACTTTGAATGAGAATCCTGAGATTCTTGTAGAGATGATAAAACCAAACCATTAAGTAGATGACTTACAAGAAATTGTTCGTCAGACACTCTTAAGGACACATAGTGCTTTTCCCAAATCAGACAACCTGGTAGGCCTCTCAATCAACCTTTAGAGATCTTGGATATTTGAGAGAAAATTGAAGGTACTGGCCTATGTTTAGATTATTTAGGAGATAATACCATATATCCTGACCATACACCTAGTCTTGAAGATGGGTGATCTGGTATTCCACCTTCACCACCTCATTCATCTCCATCCTCTTCAGAAGGAGAATCTTCTGACGAAGGAAGTTCCTCATCTGAACCATCTCAGCCTTCGACACCACCTACACCCATGGAAAACCAAAACAATCCCACCAGGTCATGGCTTGATAAAGATGTTGTGGTTGTAGCTGGACCCCAACACCCATTGCCAAAACACCCAAAGAAATGGTTATCTAAATTTGATTCAGATTCTAAGCAATCTATCGAAGATCACATAAAGAAATTCATGTTGGCCATTAGACTCTGAAGTGTAGAGAATGAAAATGTAGTATGTAGACTCTTTCCTTATATGTTGAAGGGAAATGCCTCTACATGGTATTTCGCTCAGCAGACCCAGACCATTGTCTCTTGGGAAAAATTCAAAACATGTTTTTTAGAGAAGTTTGGAGATAATAAAACCCCTGAAGTCTTAGTAATGGAACTCTCCGGCCTAAAAATGATCCCTAATGAGAAAGTAAAAGATTTTAACAAAATATTCCTCACATTAAAGAATCAAATCCCCACAGATTCAATGCCTGGAGAAAGTCTAATTGTTGCATATTACACCAAGGCCCTACATAATAATATAGCCATTTGGGTTAAGAGGTCTAAAAATTATATATTAATGGAAGCTTTCGAGGAGGAAAGCCAAATTGAAAAAGACATATTAAGTTTGAAAGACAATCTTAATAGTGAATTTGAAACAACTTCATCCTCTAAAAAGAAAATCGAAATCCTTGTGAGGCATCCCCAAGACAAAATCCAACCATAAACTCTAGACTTAGAAATTTTGCAAAAGGTTGTCCAAAGATTATTGAATCAAGTCATAGACTTGAAGAGATCGATCAAAGAAGCATCCTTAAGAAAAGGAAGTTTTCAACTTTCTTTTAGTAATCCTTTTCCCCCCAACCAACCAAATCTGACCCCAGAAGGTCTTAATTTTGAAAGCTTACAATACGCTATGAAAACTATCCTTGACGCACATGATAACTCTATCCCCCCTAAAAATCTTGAAGGTGTAGTTGAAGAAGACGTACCTGAAGAAGAGGAGTCATCTCCCAATATCTTCGGGCAGTTCTTCGATAGTATTTTTCAAGAAAACTTTGAAAATGTCCACCCTTACAACACCAGAAGCAAAACACAGAGTAAACCCTCTTCCAAAATGAGTAATAATGTGCCTCTGAGACAATCGAAACAAAATGAAATAAAACATAATTTAGCATCCCTTGTTTTAGAATATGATTTGATTGAAGACCTGAAAAAATTAATGGCTAATATTTCTATTTTCAAACTTTTTAAATTTCCTCTTATTCTATAGAAAATGCTTCAGAACATTGCAAAAAATAGTAAAAACAATAACCTGAACAACAAGAAAATTGAAGAAATTAGTTCTAAAACAACCCAGAATATCCCTACGAAAATGACATCTAAACCCCCAAATAAAATGGATATCACTAAAAAAACTGTATCAAATGTAGATAAAATTGTTTCAGGGAAAATGACTAAAAATCAATAGAATTTTTTTGTTAATACTCAGAAAAATGTCCCACCTTTCTTATTAAGTTTTGAAATTTTTAATAGAAATGTACATAATTGCATGGTGGAATCTGGCGCATCATCAAATGTGATGCCTTTATCTATTTGCCAAAAAATTAATGCAGAATTTCAGCCTTCTAGTCTTAAAATCATTCAGCTCGATCGGATGAACATTAAGGTAATCGGTGAACTAAAGGATGTACTGGTTAGGCTATCTTTTAATCCTAAGGTTCACCAAATTATTGACATCATTCTTGTTGACATCCTCAAATTCTATGGGTTTTTTTTTTAGTAGGGATTGATCCGATCATGTACATGGGTACTTTGCCACAGATTGGTTGCATTTGTGGTTACTAGAAAATGGGCATCCAAATAAAATTAGGATAAATCGTGAACGTTGTCTGAAACATACCATGACAGATCTGAATGAACCTTTTACTGTATCCACTAATTCATTCGAAATGAAGGGAATGAACACTTTATTCGGTAAATTCATGACCGAAATTTCCCCCATCACCGATCCGGAGCAACAATCAGAGCTCATGACCTATACTCAATCAATAGCCTTGAAAAATGTGACAAACACTACTGACGAAGCTCATATATGGTCACTTTACTTTGATCCATCCAAATCCAAAGAAGGAGTTGGTTGAGGATGTGTACTCATCCAACTGCCAAGAAATAAAACTTTCATCGCCTGTCAATTAGAGTTTGAATGCACTGATAACATTGCCAAATACAAAGCACTTCTACAAGAGATTAAAAAATCTTTCAATATGGATGGAAAAAATTTAATAGTGTTCGGTGATTCTGAGATAATGGTCAGATAGGTAAGAAACTCCATACATTGTTTGTCACTGCATCTGAGAAGTTACCAAACCAAGGTATGGAGTTTGATACATAAATTTTTAGCATTTAACATCAATTCCAATCCTAGATTAAGTAATTATGAGGCTGACCTATTGGATAATGTTTCTTCTAAAGTTTTTCTCGCAGAAGGTCTCTCTCCGAATGCATTTTCGATTGAAATATCGTTCAAGCCATCGATCCCAGACAACATCACCAATCAGAGAGTCTTCAATGACGATCAACAGATCATCAACTTCTTTCATATGGAGGACACTTTCCAAGGTGCAATCATCGATGAAGGCACTCATGATGAAAACCTCCGCAAATTCACGGTAATATCATATCTTGGATCTCCTGAATCGACGTCTAATTTGGTAAACTCTATTCCCAGATCCGTCGTATGACTAGAAAGTTTTTATAATTTACATGAAAAATTTATAGGGTCAGTCAATTCTAAGACGAATATTTCTTCGTTGACTTATGAGACAGTAAATTTAGGAACTAAGGAAAATCCTCAAAATATCAATTTGGGAACG
>CBVK0103800210.1:0-15638 GCA_900067695.1 Picea abies | reverse complement strand
AATGAATGCTAAACTTAAAATTTACTAGAATTTGTTTCTAGGGTTCATAAGCAAGTTTAGGGTTAGGGCCTTGGATTAGGATTGGAGAGATAACTATCCAAGGTTGGTAAACAAAAATAGGAGTCTAAGTTAGGGAGAGTCAAAACCAACTTTCGTATAAGTGTGGTCGGGAAAATCCTCTCACACAAGAGCCAAACACAAGGTTGCGTAAGGAAGAGCAAAGGAGATAACCCCTACGAAGCTTGACCAACATTGTGGAGAGATCATATTTTGGGGGTTTCATTAGTTCCCATACCTCCCTGAGAGATGTTGATACTGAGGCTTTGGGATTTGTTACCTTGTCGATATGGTTGATCCCGACTATCAACTATTCTCTTAGACGCTGACTGCGAGTTTGTATCCATAGATTTTCTTCCTAGGTATCTCAGATGTGACTTCAGGGGGTTTTCTGTGGTACTTGAGTCTGATACTGAGGCTTTGGGATTTATTACCTTGTCGATATGGTTGATCCCGACTATCAACTATTCTCTTAGACGCTGACTGCGAGTTTGTATCCATAGATTTTCTTCCTAGGTATCTCAGATGTGACTTCAGGGGGTTTTCTGTGGTACTTGAGTCAAAAATCATATCATGCTATCAGTACCCCTGGAGGGTGCCCCACGAAGAAAGGGTTACTTGAACTAGGTAGGGTTGGTTAGTGAAGGTCAGGGTAACTACTTCTCACTCCTTCGTTCATTGATCTTGGGACTTGATCAACCCATACCAGTATCTTGAAGGTACCTTTCCATTTTTTCATTGCTTTAGAATCAAGAACTTATCCAATTGGGCTGAAGTTTTGGAGAATTTGTTTGTTTGCGATGTTTCTCTTATGAATTTTTAGTGGAGTGTTGATTTGTATAGTTGGCATAAGGTTGTTTTTCTATTATCGCTTTTGGATATTTGGTTCAAGGTGGTCAATCAATCACTCTGTTGTTAAGGAAGGACCCTTGGTATTTCTCTTGAAAGCATGGGGCCACCTCCTAGAAGGCATGGGTTTTTATACCATTGGTTCTCTGGACAAGGTGGTCAATCAATCACTCAGTTGTTAAGGAAGGACCCCTGGTATTTCTCTTGAAAGCATGGAGCCACCTCCTAGAAGGCATGGGTTTTTATACCATTGGTTCTCTGGAGTCAATGTGTGAGACATTTTTGGATGTGAACAATCCCACAAGGGACGAACCTATGCATAAGAATGCCATGGCCAAAGTTCTTTGGAATACCAAGTAAGGAACACCTTCCAAACATAATTCTTATTCTTTTCTATTCTTTGTAAATGTTGGTAACCCCTTGATGGCCACTTTGAACATTCCTAGGTTAGATGTAGGATTATCGGTTTAGATGTGGACTAGTTTGAATGTCCTGAATGCTCTTGATGCTTCTCAGATAAGTACCTTATGTCATGGGCATCGTATGAATGTTTATCCTTTACCTTCTACATCCACGAATTCTATTCATTCTCCTTCTCCATCTTTCGGTGAAATTATTTCTACTAGTAACTGAAATTATAAAAGGAATAGGAAGAGTAAGAGTAAGAAGAATAATTCACCAACCTTTGCTAATCACATTGGGGACATACCACTAGCCGTTGCTAGTCATGCTAGGGCCACAAGTTCAATCCTTGCAAGTCATATTGCTGTCTAGTTACCAACCTCTACTAGTCATGTTGGAGTTATGTCAACAACCTATGTGATTCATGTTGAATATGAGAAATCATCCTATGTGAGTCATGTTGGAGATCTGCAACCACCCATTGCAATTCATGTTGGGGACAAGAAAATAACTGTTGCAAGTCATGATGGGGGCGTAAGTCTAGTCACTGCTAGTTATATTGGATAACATTCACCGACCTCTTCCAGTCATGTTGGAGACCAACACTTGACCTCTTTTAGTCATGCTAGGGGAAACCCACCAGCCATTGCGAGTCATGCCGGGGGCATTGATATTATTGAGAAACCTAGACGAATAGGATGTAAGCTCAAGTTCCCTTGTAAGATTTGCAAGGGAGATCAACTTACTCATTTGTTCCCTGCTATTTCCATGGTATGAAGAACATTTTCATTGTTTGAAGGCCCTTCTAGTTTCAAGTCATCTTCGGTTTCCCCAAAATCTATTCAACCAGTGGTTAAGGAAGTGGTCACGCCGATGTAATATTCATTTGATACCACTCTCATTTTGGGAGAAGATGCATCTCTTGACTATGTTGTCTCACATCCTATTCAACCAGTGGTTGAGGAATTGGTCATGCCGATGTAATCTTTGATCGATCCCACTCTTTTCTTCGAGAGTGATGAGACTACCAAAGTGATCGCACTAATGCAATCTTCAACCGATCCTACTCTTCTTTCAGGGAGCAGGGGTGATTTTAAGGAAGGAAATTTATTTTAAAATGTAGAAACCTTAGTGAATCTTACTAATCCTTCATATGTCAACTATAAATGTTTGGCGATATTTTTGTAAAAATACTCAAATTTCTAAGTATTTTTTATAGTTTTTATAAAAGTTTAGCGATTTTTAAGGTAAAATAATTGTATCCTATAGAATTTGGGCGAATCATTTTTAAAATAGCGAATCTAATTTTTGGAAAAACCATGGAAAATTAGCCCATGAGCGAAATTTAGCCCCTAAAATCATCCCTGTCGGGGAGTGATGCATATTTAGACTATGTCTTTAGCATTTCTAGTTCAGTACCTTTTGAATAAGGGGTAATCCACTATCTTCGAGTATGCTCCCTCCAAGTACGGGGATGGTTTCCTTTGATTAGAACGATCTTTTTGAGTCTCGTATTCCTTCTTATACGCCTTTCTAGATAAGGGTTAAAGTTAATTCAATAGGAATTTACTGATGTATTGTAGATGAAGGATCCTCTGAAAGTATTTTATCCTCCTTAGCTTGGCAAGATTTGGGTTCTCCCAATCTTGTTTCAAATACCAATGAGTTTTTGGATTTCAACAGAAGACCTAGTAAATGTTTGGGGATTATTCCTCAGTTTCCTATCATATTAGGTGGGAAGACTGTCCTAGTCGATCTGTTAATGGTGCCGGGCCTATTAGAATTCAATATGATTCTTGGGAGTGATTATGTTTATGCTATGAATACTGTGGTGTTTACACTTTTTTCGTGTTATGCATTTTCCTCACAACGGAAGTATTGTTACTATTGATCATCTTTCATCTAATAATAACCATCCTAGTTCAGATTCAACTTAGGTTTCCCCTTTGTATGATCCTAGTGTTCGAGTTGACTCTTCCCCACCTCGAGTGAATTATGTGGTGTTATATCCTTGGTGTTCAATTGCTTCTAATAAGGTTCTTTTACAGTCATGTTTGCCTTCTCGAGACAAGGTCTCGACAATTGATTAGGTGTTGTGTTCAATGGGGGCATGTGATCCTTTTCTTTCCCATTTTGGCCTGAGTAATCTGGTTCTTCCTATCGATTCTAATATTATTGTTTGAGAGACCTTGAGTGCTAGTATTTGTGTGTCATCGAGTCATGATTTCTTGGATGTTGAATTTCCTTTGGATGAGGCTATCCTTGAGGCTATGATTATTGATCCTCGACCTTTTCCTGAAATGGAATATTTATTGATTGGTTACTAAGGAAACCCTTGGTCTGAGCCTAGAAATGGGATCTACTTTGAGAACTACTATGCATAAGTCATAAGGTTGTGTGGCACTTTGTACATATTGTACTTTAAGGGTTTCTTATTTTTGAGTTCTTTATTCCATAGAACATGTCATTATAAAATGTTTCTATATTGGATTTATTAACTTCTGGGTGAGTGTTGTTCGTATTATATATAGGAATTTGGAGACATTTTCTTTGATGCCTTTTCTTCCATGTCGATCCATTATGAAAAGTAATGTGCTTGAAACTGACATATAGGTTAGATTTTCCCCTCCATGCATTTTTGCATTATCCATTTCTTGTTTCATTTTTCCTTAGGATCGACCTCACTGAGTTGTGGCACAAAACCTTATTTGTTATTTACAAGTGGTGTAATTCATGTGGTAGAGCCTACCGCTCATGGGTTCCCTAGTTAGAACTTTGTCGTAGTTTGGAGCCCATGCTGAAATACTTTCATAGGCTCAAGGGCCCTGTTTAGTCTCACCATGAATTTAAGTTGAAGCCTCATATCTTCTTCTCATTCTTATTATGGATAATACCCTATGGGGCTCCCTCATTTATGTTTTGAGTTGTATTTTCATTTCATATTGACCACTCACATTTTTCAGGCCTAATGTCAGCTTCAACTTGTTGTTATACATTCCATTGTGGATGCATTCTCAAAAAGTTACCAACCTTGCAATACTAGCCTTTGCGACTTGACACCTTTTATCCCTAGAAGAAAATTCCCTCGAGCATCCCTATTCTGCACACATTTCCTTGAAATTTGCATAGGTATGTTCCTTGTGCATGGAACTTTTTTTTTTCACCCAGGATGTTTGTTTCCTCCACTGTATCATAACATTCTTTTATTCCTTTTTAGGATTTGAAATATGAAAAAGACAAAAATAAAAAAACAAAAAATAAGGATGGGAATGAGTCTTTCTTTTTTACATGTCATCCACTTATGTCACCCTTGAAAAGAACACAATCCTATGAGTCTTTACCTCAATATTTTGGTTTAGTATGGCTTTAGGAGGCCCTTTTTCTCCTTTTTTGAGAATAATCTCCTCCGACTGGTTATTCTTCTAGTCATATGGAGCATTTGTTGATACCTCTTATGTCACAAATGAATCCCATTTTTTAGTCAATGTTTCCCAAGTCACATTTTGTGTCATTTTTATGTTCAAGGGAAGTTAGGCCGTGTAGACCATTTTGCATAAACCTTCACTTTTCAAGTCAACCTTCCCATGTTAGTCAAGAATTTTCTTAGTTTCACAAGTACCTTTGTTTCATACTCATGCTAGTATAGAATCTACTCATTGACTTCTTGTTGGCGGGTCTGCTCTTATCAACCATGACACATTGTTTTGAGAATATGACCTAGAGTTTCACCCTAGGCCTATTCACAACATTGATAGGTGACCTTGCGCTCAACAGATGAAAAAACATAATTGGTTGCTGATTGAGTGGTTTCCCTTGTGTTTAACGTCAACAACTATTATCACACATAGGGATTCATGCGGTACCTTGGTTTCCATTTGACCCCATTGGTGGATTACTCATCTTGTCAGTAGTATTCATCATTGGATACTATTCAGAGAGTCTCTTCCATGTGGTATTCCATATGGTGCATGTTGGAGTCATACCTCAATTTGGTCCTTTCATTCTTTTTGTCCGAGTCCTTCCAAATCTTTGGCCTTTTGCTACTCCTCATTCTAGATGATGGAGGATCCCTTAATGCCTTCATTCCAATGGACATCTTCCTATCTAATTCAACATATCCTACTCCGAGACATGGATCTAGAGTTATTTTGAGTACCTTAAGGCTTGCAGTCATCAGTTGCAGGTTCCCTCACTATTGATAGGTTCACACTTGTTAGATTGTACTAGGTACCTTGACACCCATTATCATAATCGGTGGGTTTTCTCACGTTTGTTAATGATATGCATCAATGATAGGTAATTAAATGGTGTCTCACTGTGTTCGAATTCAACACATTTATTCACATAGTGTAGACTCATACCACACCAAATTAATTTGAAGACTTTGGGTGAGGTACGAGAATCACCTCTTTCGTGCTCCTATGAGACCTATATTTATTGTACCAACCTCTTTGACATTATTACTTGCAGAGGATCAATTTTTTCAGTCCATTGGTTCTAGATATCCTCTATTTGATTCCGAGGCATAGCTCCATTGTGTATCCATTCGTGGCTATGATTTACATTTTTGCATGGATCCACTATGTATTTTATCACGATCATGATTTCTACTTCTATATATCACATGGATCCACTATGTATAGTTTCTGTGGCCATGGACATCAGTTATTCTTTCATTACACATGGATTCAGAGTGTACTTGATTTGGTGGCCATGCACTAATGTCTCCTACTTATGTATCCATAAGTACTTATGTATCCTAGGCTAGTACTTTACTCTCCATCCACATAGAAACAACCTTCACAAATATTCCCATTTGATCTCATACCTTCTTAATTAGAATGGTGGGAATCTATAACTCTAGGGACAAATCTGGAATTTTTGTGTAGATAGGGATTTTTGTAGTTTAATATTAGGACGGGTTGAAACCTAGTATCCAATCAAAGTTACAGAGGGATGAAATGTAATTGGAGTAGGGACCATGGGTCTATACGTGATCCTTGTTGGACCTTGATGTTCTCATGTGATATTTCCTTTGTAGTGTTAGAATTTGGCCCAATGCTTTTATATCCTATGTATTGAAATGGATCATTTCCAATCCTCCATAAAGGTTTTTTGAAGGATCACTTGTAAGTTTCTTTTCTTTTGAATGAGTGTGATATTTGTGCTCAGATTGACATGTCTAAAAAAGTTTACTAAAAAATGAGGGAGATGAAGATGGTAGTGGGGTAGTGGATTCCTTAGGGATAGCTTCCCCAATACTAGAGTATCCAATTCAATGACGTGGGAGGTGAAGGGTGGAGGGAAAATAGGAGGGGAATGTAGAGGGGGATGATATAAATGTAAGGGTGGAGTTAGGGGAAGAAGACCTTCGTCTTTCTTGTTGTAATGGAGGAGGGGAGTGAATGTTGTGAAAAATATTACCCTACGGATAGGTTAAGCTCCCTTTAGTTGAGTTTTATTCAACTAATATAGAATAGATAAAGTGGACAGTAACATCCCTTGCTCCTGTCTATTCACACATGAAAACAAGAAGAGAAAAAGGAAAAGAGAGTGCGCCATTTTCGGAGGTTGTCCTCACTGCTCCTTGTTGCTCTAACGTTGGATCCAGTCCTAGCTCGATCACAATCTCCCTGCACTTAAATATAAGGATATTCATCTTCTATTAATTGCACAAGGTTATATAAAAGAAAATATAACTAAATGAAACAAGCATTATATTCATATGTAAACTTAAAATAGACATAAGTATGGGAACATGCCAAGCTATTATTATTAAGAGAAATAAGAAAGGCTTACATCCACAATGTGATGCATATATTCCTCCATTCTTCTCCTCTCCAACCCTTTCATTAATGTCTTGAGATGAAAATGATGATGCTTCAATGGATTCCTTCGCCCTCTCACCTTGGAATTCCCTCATTATATAAGATTTGGAGGCTTAACCACCATGGAGAAGATCCCTCACTAAATCCACTAAATTGGGATCTCCAAGATATTTAGGGGGAAAATATCTCTGAAGGATTTTAGGGGGAAAACTCAAGGATTTTAGGGAGAAAACTCAAGGATTTTAAGGAGGAAATATCTCTCAAGATCTGCCAAATTAGGATTTTGGTTTGAGAAAATATCTCAACCATCCATGAGATTCTCAACTTATCCTTGAGATTAGGAAACTGTATCTGAGGTGGATTCTTACACTAAATTAATTTCCTTTTTTTAATAAACATGAATAATATATATGGACATAGTATTTTGACCTTCATATGATAAATTTCTCTCCTAACATGTATAAGGATTATGAAAAATTTGAGGTGGATTCTTACACTAAATTAATTTCCTTTTTTTAATAAACATGAATAATATATATGGACATAGTATTTTGACCTTCATATGATAAATTTCTCTCCTAACATGTATAAGGATTATGAAAAATTCTCTTTCATGGTGTCAAGGTGTTATGACACTTAGTAAAGTTCATGCAACACTTAGTGATACTTGTGACACTTAGGTGTAAATAGGTGTGATACTTAAGTGTGACATTTTGGTGTGTAAAATATGCCCCCTAAAGTGTGCAATCAAAAGAGAAGATGATGGCCAAAACACCTTACAAAATATTAATGTAAGGGCACTAGAGTAGGAGAGCCCAACGTAAGCTGCAAAAAAAACATTAAATAGTATCTGAGTATATGTATCATTCCCGAGAAAGGCATACCTATGCTTGGAGTAAATAGACTCAAAGCATGGATTCCAACCAATACACTGTGGATCTATGAAAGAACTAACTAAATATATGGCCACTGGACATACAACATGGATCCAGTAACATCCCTTGCTCCTGTCTATTCACACATGAAAACAAGAAGAGAAAAAGGAAAAGAGAGTGCGCCATTTTCGGAGGTTGTCCTCACTGCTCCTTGTTGCTCCAATGTTGGATCCAGTCCTAGCTTGATCACGATCTCCCTACACTTAAATATAACGATATTCCTCTTCTATTAATTGCACAAGGTTATATAAAAGAAAATATAACAAAATGAAACAATCATTCTATTCATATGTAAACTTAAAATAGACATAAGTATGGGAACAAGCCAAGCTATTATTATTAAGAGAAATAAGAAAGGTTTACATCCACAATGTGATGCATATATTCCTCCATTCTTCTCCTCTCCAACCCTTGCATTAATGTCTTGAGATCAAAATGATGATGCTTCAATGGATTCCTTCGCCCTCTCACCTTGGAATTCCCTCATTATATAAGATTTGTAGACTTAACCACCATGGAGAAGATCACTCACTAAATCCACTAAATTTGGATCTCCAAGATATTTAGGGAGAAAATATCTTTGAAGCATTTAGGGAGAAAAATCAAGGATTTTAAGGAGGAAATATCTCTCAAGATCCACCAAATTAGGATTTTGGTTTGAGAAAATATCTCAACCATCCATGAGATTCTCAACTTATCCTTGATATTAGGAAACTATATTTGAGGTGGATTCTTACACTAAATTAATTTCCTTTTTTTAATAAACATGAAATTTTGGTTTGAGAAAATATCTCAACCATCCATGAGATTCTCAACTTATCCTTGATATTAGGAAACTATATTTGAGGTGGATTCTTACACTAAATTAATTTCCTTTTTTTAATAAACATGAATAATATATATGGACATAGTATTTTGACCTTCATATGATAAATTTCTCTCCTAACATGTATAAGGATTATGAAAAATTATCTTTCATGGTGTCAAGGTGTTATGACACTTCGTAAAGGTCATGCGACACTTAGTGACACTTGTGACACTTAGGTGTAAATAGGTGTGATACTTAAGTGTGACATTTTGTTGTGTAAAATATGCCCCCTAAAGTGTGAGGTCAAAAGAGAAGCTGATGGCCAAAACACCTTACAAAATATTAATGTAAGGGCACCAGAGTAGGAGAGCCTAGCGTAAGCTACAAAAAAAACATTAAATAGTATCCGAGTGTATGTATCATTCTTGAGAAAGGCATACCTATGCTTGGAGTAAATAGACTCAAAGCATGGATTCCAACCAATACACTGTGGATATATGAAAGAACTAACTAAATATATGGCCACTGGACATACAACATGGATCCTATGAAAGAACTAACTAAATATATGGCCACTGGACATACAACATGGATCCATACCTCCAATACTAAATCAAGTCGTAGCTACAAAAAAGTACACAGTGGAGCTACGATATGACAACAACATAGCCATGGACCAATACAAAGAGGATATATGTGACAATGTACATCAATAAGATTAATCTCCATTGCAACCTAGGTTAAGAAAATAACACTGGTAAGTTCCAATAAGGTTCCTAGGGTCTTCGTCCTGATCTCGAACTAGTACGATTCTAACCATGTGAATATATGTGTTGATGTCGAACATGGTAGAAACCACTTGATTACTAGTCATTAATGTATACCATTAACAAGTGCAAGAAAAATCATTAGTGATGTCAATGAATCCCAAGGTACCTCAGTACAATCCAACAAATGTGAATCAATGAGTTGAAGTTGGATACTCAATAGAATCTCCAATCAGGGACCAATGATGTAAACCCACTGGCGAAAGCGAGGAAACTTGTCATTGAAGCATGCATGTTCCAAGGCACTAGTTGGTTTCTAAGTCTAATTCTAGGATAGTTTGTTGAAGTCAAGATGAATAAACTTGTCAAAGGAGGGCCATGATTTAGCCCCCATCATTGACACAAAATTGATTAGGATAGTGATTTTAGATGATAGATAAAATGTGGACAGACTAACGTGGGTATGAAAAATGGATAATACTACAGGGGTTGATTGAATTTGAAATTTCCCTTTAACATTGTATGACACAACGAGTGAATTGGTAGCAATGAATCGACGATTACCAAGACAATGATGTGATGAAAACCAAAGGTTCTCTTCAAAGGAGTTGAAAGAGTATGACGACAGATAGAATTGGTATGACTCAAAGACAAATGAATTTCCCAACTATAAGCATAATCCAGACAAGTGCCATGTCCAAGGATGACCAAGAGCAACTACCATAATGTTTAAAAATCTTGAACCACTTCCCAAATTCCTCCCCCCATCTAGATAGATGAGTACCTCTTTATTTTTTAACAATCTTGAGGAGGATAAAATATGCTTAGTACAACTCGAGACATATTTGAGAATTAACACATAACTACTTCTTGCACACTGAGCTACTTCTTCTACCCTACATTCCTCTTTATTTATACTTTTACAAACCCATACAATAAGGCCTAAACATGGGGAAAACCCATGGGCCGACATCCCATAAACCTCTTACAAAACCCTAGAGGACCCCTTACTAGGTCCACATAGCCCTCAAAATAGGTGAGATCCACGATCGTAGCTTCGCCTGGGTGCTCCTACTTCGACCAACATGTTGAAGTCCAAACGTGGGCCAAAACTGACCAAAGTTTCCCCAAAAATTGGTCAAGGGCCAACACTTTTTAAGAGTGATTGATGTCTTTCTTGAATTAGTGTGAAAGGCCGTTTTTTCATTTGATTCCCTCAAGCTTGTGAATGTGTCTTTGTTTGAATTTTCTTTCTTCTTATTGTTCATTTCTATATCAACTTTGAACTCTTTCTTTTCATTTGAAAGTAAATAAGCATTAAGAAGGTGCATTTAATTGTATTGTATATTAGGTCAAACAAATAGAAATTGATTGCATTCTAGTGTGTAGGTGAAACATTTTGAGCTTTCATTTTAAGAGTGAAAAATTGCATGGTTTTTGGCATTTTTGAGCTTTCATTCTTGGGGGGGGGACATGAATCGTGTATCCTATAGTTTCTTGGACTACCATATTCGACACACTTTGCATTCAAAGAGTAATTTATTTTTATTTCATTGAAACTTGTAATTGTTTCTCTGCTTGAAACATCTTTCTTCTTTCTATAGACATCCTTAATTGAAACTGAAAGATTGCATTGCATTCATATTTTCTTTGAAGTCATTTCGTATTCAAGTGTCACACATCATATTCAAATTGCATCTGCAATCCCTTTTGAGTAATAAACATCCATAAAAGGAACAAGAACATAATCTAAAATCAACTAGACTTTTTATTTATTAGAAAAAGATCACAATTCTAGGCTTTTAGGGCCTTGGTTGTATGGTGGAGAGTAAATCCTCCAATGCCACTTAAAAAAAATTGTGGAATAATATAGAGTTTTGAAATCCAATTAATAACAACTAGTGTTTTTCAGGAGATCTTCTCTTACATGGGAGTTAATCATGAGGTCAAGCGAAGCGATGGTTTGAGAATTGCCCTCTTATGTTTGCTTAGTGAGACTACAACAAGTTTGGAGCTTTGAAGAGTGGCAGGTCCTTGGAGTGACACACTTATTATTAGTATTTGGATCATGGATTTGTTTCCACTATTCATAGTTCCATTTTCTTAGTCTTGACTATCTACTAGTTACCCACTCGACCGTTCGTTGGGAAATTGGTTAACATAGTTTGTTTTCCTAGGATTCTACATGGGTGACTGCAAGGGGGGTACCTTATTCAAAATTTTATGTGTGGTACATGAGGTAGACATCACATCACACTTTTAGTACCCCTGGAGGGTGTCCCCATGAAGTAAGGGTTACTTTCACCAGGAATGGTTTTTATGTGGATGTCGGTGTAATTAATTCTCATATATTCATTGACAACCTCATCTCCAGTATCCAGAAGATCCCTACTTCCTTTATTTTTCTCTTATCTTATAGGGAAATTGGTGGTGTTTTCTATTTGATTTAGCGGACCCTATGTTGATTCTATGTTTATGGAGAAATTTCTTGGGACTACCAACCAAGGGAACCCTTTTCAAGGGGAACCTTTTGTTTTTCCTTCGTTTGGAAATGTTGGTTCTCCTTACATTGCTACTTTGATTCTTCCTGGAGTCACTGTAGGGTTATATATATGGTTATTTTGCACTCCAGTGATCATGAATGCACCTAGTGCTTTGAATGAAACCCCTCCATCTCAATAACATCATGTCTTCTTCCATTTCTTCTTCTTCTCCTAGTGAAATATTTGGAGCTAGTAACCAAGAGGATAAGAATAAGAAGAAAAGGAAGATTAAGAAGAAGAAAAATAAGAAAGGGGCCAAGCTTCCAACCATTGTAGATCATGTTGGAGGAAATCAACCAATTATTTTTAATCATGCTGGGAGTGTTGATGGTATTAACAAGCCTACCAAGACAACTTGTAAGCCCAAATACCCTTGAAGACTTTGTAAGGGTGACCATATTCTTAGGGATTTCCCTAGTATTCCCAAGGCCTTATAAGTGTGGTCTATGGGTTCTCAACATCCCATGTCGCCAACTGCCTCAAGTCACATTGGTGAAAACCCATCAACTAGTGATAGTAAAGTTGGAAGTAAGAAAGGTAGAGTGAATTTTCATTGTAGGTTATGTGAAGGAAGTCATCAAACTTGCCTTTTCCCTTGTATGGATGAGGCTTCAAGTTTGTTGGAAGAGATTGTTGTTTCCCAACAAAAACTTTCAACTGGTTATCATAAGATTTCTACTGACCAACCATTGGTTGATAAAGTGTTCGATATGATTCAGTCGTCAGTTGATCCCACTCTTCCCTTGGAGAGTGAAGTTCAAGTGGTCGACCTGGTTCCATCATCGATCGTTGACCCACTCTTTCCCCCTTAGAGATTGAAGTTCAAGTGGTAGACCTTATTCCACCATCGATCCATCCCACTCTTCCCTTGAAGAGTGAAGTAAATACTACTCAGGTTCTTCTTGTCACTAAAGATAACTCTCGAAAAGGGGTCATTTCACCCATTTCCATGGAACCCCCTCCAAGTACTGAGGCCATTTCCTCTGATTGGAATAGATTGATGACACCTCTCCTTCCTTCCTACTTTCCTTTCCAAATCATTATGTAGGTTTGTGATATAAATATATGTCACTCTATTATATATGAAGGAACTTATGTTATCCTCAAATTCTCAGAAATCTCTAGGTTCCCCTCAAATTATGCCTGGTACTCATAATTTGTTGGCTTTTAATAGAAGAGGTAGTGAACATTTAGGGATCCTTCCTTGGCTACATGTCACCTTAAGAGGGAAAATTTTCTATATTGATGTGATGGTAGTCCAAGGCCCCTTGTATTTCAATTTGTTCCTTGGGAAGGACTATGTTTATTCTCTGAAAGCTATTGTATCCACACTCTTTCGAGTGATGTATTTCCCTCATAAAAGAAACATTGTGACCATAGAACAAATTTCATTCATTGGCCCTCATATAATCGCCAACCATCTGAATTCCCTGAATGTTCCTTATATCCAAGCATGATCCACCCTGCCACGGGTTAATTATATGGAACATGTCCCATGATTTCAACTAACTATGAGAAGGAGCCTCTCATTACATGCTCATCTTCTTCAGATTTAAATTTGACAGTTGAAATGGTAGCTCCCTCATTAGGAAACTTGGAGTTTATTCTTCCCCCTATTGATATGAGTGAGTCCCTTACCATGTATTCCTTCCAGAGTGTTGTTTTTTTGTTTGATTAAGACCTCTTGGAAGCCATGGTAGTGAGCCTTGACCATAGTTTATTTTCTGGTTCAAGCTCGTTAAGAAATGAAACCAACCATGAGAAGGGTTTTTTTTTGGTTTCAAGCTCGTTAAAAAATGAAACCAGCCCTGAGCAAGGTTTATTTTCTAGTTTCAATCTTGTTAAAAAATGAAACCATCCCTGAGCAGGGTTTATTTTCTGGTTTCAATCTTGTTAAAAAATGAAACCAGTCGCGAGTAGGGTTTATTTTTTGGTTTCAATCTCGTTAAAAAATGAAACCAGCCATGAGAATAGTTCTTGTTTCTATGTCAAGCTCATTAAAAAATGAAACATGTACCCACAAACATAGTTTTTCTCTATTTCAAGCTTGTTTAAAAATGAAAGCTACCCCAAGCATAGTTTTTCTTTGTTTCAAGCTTGTGTAAAAATGAAACTAGCTATGAGCAAAGTTCCTATTTTTTTGTCAATCTCATTAAAAAATGAATCATAGGTTTGGGGATCGAACCTAGAGGCCATGAGAATATTTCCTTTTTCTATGTCAAGCTCATTAAAAAATGAAACAGATCCCCCTTTGATTGAGTCGAGTCTTTCACTAGATCTCATAAACATTGTTTTGAGTCTTATGCTAGATCTCGTAAATGTTGAGTTGAATATTTCACTAGAACTTGTAACTGAACCTTCATTTCATCCTCTTGTGTCAATTGACCCTCTTTCTCCCTCCCTCTCTAGTGAACATTTACCTATTAATAACCAGGATTCTATTTGGGTACGAAAATTGACAAGAGTTGGCAGACGAAATGAAGCATGGGGGGCATGTCTCTAGCCTATGGACATCATGTTGGAGTTAAGCCACTAGATTTTCAAGCTGGGGGAAAAGTACAAAACCCCCACTGGTATCACCTAAAACCTTTGTACGTTACGTTGGGAAGTACCAAGCACAGTTTTTCTCTGTTTCAAGCTTGTGTAAAAATGAAACTACCCTCAGCATAGTTTATTTTCTAGTTTCAAGCTCGTGAAAAAATGAAATATACCACTGAGCTTAGTATTTTTTATTTCTCATGCTCGTAAATACATGAGAATACCGAGTATAATTTATCACTTTTTCAGACTCATAAAAGATATACAAAAAATGAACTCTTTGGAGTATCCTTTAATCTCTTTTTAGACTCCCTGAACATGAAAAGATTGTCGAGGGAGATTATTTCCTTTCACACTCATTAAAAGTTTTGAAATGGCATATTTCAAGTGGTATTTTACCCCCTTTTGGCCTTGTAAGAATAATTACGAAAAAGGAATACTCTAGCCTCTTTCGACTAGAAGAGTTCTATCTTGTATCGTTTTATACTTTTTCGGGCTTGGGAGACTAAATTTATGAAAAAGTCAACTTTGGAGTTTCCTTTAAGCTCTTTTCAAACTCCCTAAACATGAAAAACCACCAAGTTTACCTTCTTTGGACTCGTAAAATTATTCATTGAAGGACCCATATGGGATCGAACCCTTACTTCTTCAGGTTCATTAAACATGTGAAGAGGAAATTATAGAAGGTGAGTTGTACTAAGCATATTTTATCCTCCTCAAGATTTGTTCGTGCTCTTTTCGTCAATGTGTGAGCAAAAAGTGAGCACTTACATGCCTAGTTGGGCTCTGCTAGTCATGACAGCTGTATGTAAAGAGGTTAGAAAGAAAACAATAGAACTATTAACAAGAATTAAACAAAAACTAAAGGGAAGCATGAGAATAATAACAAAAATAAAAAACAAAAGAAAATG
>CBVK0103800208.1:0-10065 GCA_900067695.1 Picea abies | reverse complement strand
TTTCATAGACTTGTTGCAGGAGTTTATTGATTTTCCGTGCCCTAGATGCTTTAGGCTTACTTGAAGAAGCTTTTTCCAGTGATGGACTGTGTGCATCTAGGGGAGTTGGTGAAGGTAAGTTGGAACAATTTTCTGCAACTTGTCCAACATGTACATTACCTTGTGTCTTTGCTAACTCTTGTTCTAGCTCTGAATCACTATAGGGTAGGTTTAAAGGGTTACTTCCTTCAGTAGGGTCCTTGGACTACTCACCCTCAAACTGTAACTTTCTTTTGGTTCTTTTATTTTTAACAGAGGATGATTCTATCAGATCTCTTGGTGGTGAGATACCCTTCTGTTTTCTATGACTTCTTTTAGGAGTAATGGTCTTCTTAGTGGCAACGTTTTTACCCTTCTCCTGTTGTTGCCAGTCAGTCTGTAATTCATTCCAGAAGAGGAAGTAGTTCCAATCTACCCGCCTTTTCTTCAATGAATCTTTGACAATGAGAGTAATGAGTCCTTGATGAGACAATCTACTTTCCACCTTAGTGGGCTTGGCCTTGACCTGTCTAGCCATTTTCGTGAGGGATTTGTGCAAGTAAAATGGTAAATTGATGGAAGATCTCCATGTGAAGTGATTTAAAAGTTTGAAGTAGTAGAACATGACTTTGTTGTATCTACCTTCACAGGTGATATAGACAAAGATTGCCTTCAGAAGAGGTTTCCATTTAGGTTCTAGATAAGACATTGGTATGTCTTTTTTCCATGTAAGATCTTTGTGCAGAGGCTGTAGGTAGGACCTAAATTCAATGTTTGAAGGTATAGTCGATTTGAACCAACAATCGTCTGTTCTGGGAAGACCAGTGAACTTAGCTATGGCTGCGTCATCAACCACAAACTACTCATTTCCCACTGTTGTTGTTCTTCCATCATACGAGCTAGCAAAAGTCTCGGACACCTGTTGATGAAAATCTACCAGTTTTTCACAATACGTATAGACTCCAGACTGCTTGAAGAACTTGACCACCTCAGGGTGCGCCTCAAGGTACCAAACTCCATCCAATTCATCCCTTAGAACTGGCCCTGCTTTTGGCATTAGTAAATGCTGATTGTACCTGTGATTAAGGAAAAAATTTGTGCCAGGGAGACATAGACTCTATGATTTAGGATGACAGAGAGTATGGCTCATAGAAAAGAAAATGGGATAGGTTGACACAGAGTTCAGATCGCAAATCTTAATCACTAACCGAGTTTAGGCAACAAACTGACTGAAAACATGCCGAAAATTTCGAGTTTCAGTGAGATATACATTTAAATTGAAATAGTATGGGCTTTGAACTACCTGATGACTCGACCTGGCTTGATTGGTATGACAATTGGCTTGATAGTGATTTGCTGAATTCTAACTGTGCTCGGCGATCACCACAAGAAACAGGATTATGATCTCTGGATATGCATTTGCTTGATGAAATCACGGGCTCAAGACTGTCTCAATAACTCCCGAATTTGAATTTATAATGAATGGAGATCAAATCAGAGATTAATCGGGGTCATAATGGATTTGTGTACTCGTGACTTGAAATGGTGAGGGGCTACATGACTAATCATTTTTGTTAGTCGGGAAACACACATGAGTTTTTGTATCTTTGTTGAGTCTTAATTTTGAAATGACAAATGCAGTTGAAAGGACAACAGGATATCAATATTTGGATAGATACAACAAGAACATGCATACCTTACCACCTCCATGGGCTTTTGACAGTTATGTTTTCATCATTGTGCCAATTGACAACTGGCTCGTGCGAAAGCACGGGCTTTTCATTTTTCTCATAGAAATATTTTCAGTAGTTAACCACGCTTTTTCTTTTCCCTCTTAAGTACCAGGACGAAGGCTTTCGGTGGTTAATGAGCACATTTCAGGCTTACCTAAACCAACGAAACCTGAGATTTTGTCTTTTGCGTGACCAAACCAAATCAAAATTTCTTTCTGAGCTTATTTACAGAAAATAGACTCTCTAACCTACCTACAAAAATTTAGAAATAAATTTTGGACCACAACCTATCACCTCAAAAGAAAAATCTCCACCAATTTATTTGAGGAGATAACACTAGCTCCTATTGGGGATGAACGCCTCCCTATGAGGTTTCAAGAACCACAGAACCAATGCCTTTCCTGAAAAGAAAACTAAAAACTATCTGCTAGTGTTTCCATTGGGCATGGAGTTATTCTGTAAAAATAAAGACTAAAACTAAAATTACAATATCCAGGCTTCACAGCCTTAGACAAAATAGAGTTTCAAAAATCGTCCGTTGACTGGGCCACCGAACATTTCTTCACCTCCCAGATTTTGCAGAATGAATGTGTTGTTGTGTTGTACTTGAGTTATCATCAAAGGGCCGGTCCACAAAGAATCAAAATTTTTATGTTTGCCTTTATCCTGTCTGAGAGCATCCCATTTCAGAACCCAATCACCAACCTAAAAATTATGCACCTTTTCCTTTCTGTCAAAAGTATCTTTGATCTTCTTTTGATGAGCCTTTGATCTATCCACTAACTGTTTGCGGGCCTGCTGCAGTTCCACCAAATCAAGCATTCTTCTTACCATATCATTTGACTTAGTTTGCTCTTCCTAAAAGAATCTAGCCACTGGTAAAATTAACTGAACAGGAAAAATGGCATCAGTCCCATAGACCAATTTGAATGGAGAGGTTTCTATGGACTTTTTGATAGTTACTCTATCTGTCCACAGAGAAAATTTTAGTTTAGAATCCCAATTCTTTTTGTTTTCCTCTAACAAATTTCTGATGATTTTGATTAATCTCTTATTGGATGATTCGTCCAGGCCATTACCTTGAGGGTAGTAGGGGGTCGAATGTACCAACTGGATGCCCATTGATTCACACATGTCTACCAATGCCTATCCTTTGAATGTTGTTGTGTTATCTGTTACCAGCCTTTTGGGACAGTTGAATCTACTCAAGATATTTTCATAAAGAAACTTCATGACAACCTGGTGAGTGGCATTCCTGGTGGGAATTGCCTCTATCCATTTTGTAAAATAATCTATGGCTACTAAGATCCACTTATGTTGACCACTAGATGAAGGATTTATCTCACCTATAAAATCTAAACCCCACTGCTGAAAAGGGCCATTCACTACTATAGGTCTCAAAGGCAAGGATTTTAGCTGCTGTTTTCCTATGAATCTTTGACATTTATCACAAGATTTGACAAAGGCACACACATTTGAGAAAAGAAAAGGCCAATAGTATCCAGCCCTTAGAATTTTATGAACTGTGGTCTTCTAGTAATGATGACCTCCACAAACATTTGAATGAAACTGATGTATAACTTCCACTGACTCTTCTTTGTCTAAACATCTGAGTAGTAAACCAACAAGGTCTTTCCAATATAACAAATTATTGTAAATGCAAAATTTGATGGCTCTGATCTTAAGGGCTCAGGCTTGAGTCATACTGAATTCAGGAGGAACTTCTAGCTTTTGCAAAAAATGTATAATAACTGAGTACCATTCACAAGAAGACAAATGCTCTGCCACTTGTTGATTGTTATGTTGTCCATCTGCTGCTAGCTCTATCTGCAAATTTGCTGAATTTTCTCCTATGAAATTTATGTCCATCAACTCATGATTTTCCTCCGTTAAAAGCTTAGCAAGGCCTTGTCCTTTTACCAATTTGGTGGGCTTCAGTTCAATGTTGAACTCGATCAACGTTGCAATCCATTTAGCTCTCTTTCCATCAATATCAGGCTGAGTCAAAACATCTTTCACGGAGGGTGAAGGAACATATGCAATGACTTTTGAGTGGAGGATATAAATTCTGAAAGATTTTAAAGATTTTATGAGAGCATAGGCTTGTTTTTCAATAGGATCATACCTTAGTTCAACATCTTTGAGTGTTTTGCTGAAGAAATCAACTGGGTGGTCTATATTGTCATCATTTTTTTGTAGCAGGACTGTTGCCACTGTGTCATAAGAAGGAAAGGAAAAAATGTAGAAAATCTTGCTGTAATCCAGACTGATCAGAGTCGGGGATTCCATGATATCCTGAAATGAATTCCTTGCATTGTCTGTCCATTTTATCTCAGACCCCTTTTTCAACATACATGTTATGTGTTTTACTAACTCGACAAAATTTGGAACAAATCTTCTAACAAAATTTATCTTACCGAGCAACGATTGAATATCCTTTTTCAATCTTGGCAAGCATAGCCTCTGAATTGCCTCCACCCAAGATGGATCAATTTTCACACCTTCTGCTGAGACAATGTGGCCTAAAAGCTTGCCTTTCCTGAGAGAAAAATGGGACTTTTGGGGATTCAATGAAATTCCAAACTGCCTGCACTTTAGAAACACTCTTTTTAAATGCTTTAGATGCTCCTCATGACTGCTGGAATAAACTGTGATGTCATCAAGATAGATGAGGACAAACTTGTCCTTCTCACCCACGAAAGCTATGTCCATGGCCCTTTGAAACATGGCCTTGACATTCATTAATCCGAATGGAATTTTGGTGTACATAAAGGTACCCTAAGGAGTAGTAAATGCAGTCTTCTCTTGGTCATCAGGATGGACAGAGATCTGGTTATAGCTGGAAAAACCATCTAGGAAAGACATAACGGTAGCCCCTGAAATTCTTTGCATCAAATGTTCCATTTTAGGTAGGGGATAGTTTTCTTTCTTAGAGCATCTGTTTAGGTTTCTAAAGTCCACACATAACCTGACCTTGCCATTTTTCTTTCTCACTATTACTAGATTTGCAATCCATTTAGAGTATCTCAAAGGGATTATGATCTTAGCATCAAGAAGCTTTTTTATTTCTCTTTCAATCACAGGCAAAAGAAGAGGACTGATAGGTATGAGCTTTTGTTTAAAAGGGATGATGTCCTTCTCAAGAGGGATATTGTGTTGAATGATATCAAGGTCATAAGTCTTTAGATCACTATATTTCCAAGCAAAAACATCAGAAAATTCTTTCAAAATGATGCAATATTCGAACTTCTGATTAGCAGTCAATTCAGAAGACAGATTTATGAATTTAGGCTGGCTTTCACTCCCTATGTTGTGCTCATGAACAACAGGATCTTTCTCCTTTTTTTCTGTCTTGTAGGGGACATCGTTGTGATCAAATAGACTTTCGAGAGGTACCAAACCTCGAGGTATATAATTGTTAGGTAGCTGAGCAATATCATGCTGACCCAATTTTTGTTTTAGCTTAGGCTTCTGGGATTCCTCTACATTTAGATTCTGTTGGTCAACGTGCATATCAAAAAACTCATCTACCACCTGAAGAAATCTATTAAGTTCATCATCATCCTCAAAAAATTTCCAGTATTTAATATTGTCAGGCAAAGATGGTCTATATTTGACTTGGATTTCATAACTGAGCTTGGGGGGCATGGGAGGAATAAACATGCTGGATGAAATAGCAAGGGAATCAGTAAGATGATTCATATCCCTGGGTATATAAGAAATCTCAAAAATGGAAAAAAAATCTCTAATTTTCCATACCTCATCCTTGTAGGCTTTCAATCTGACATGCTTTTCTTGGAAGGTACTGTTTACTTGTTGTATGATGAGATCCGCATCTCTGAACACCTTTAAACCTTTTATCCCCATCTCCTTAGCTGAATTTAATCCCAACAACAAGGCCTCATACTCTGCTATGTTGTTAGTAGTTTTGAAATTGAGCTTAAAAGACAAATATATAGTCTCTTTTGAAGGAGAAATCAAAACTGCCCCTACACTTGCTGAATCTTTGGTACTGGCCCCATCAAAATACATGGTCCAAAATGGAACGCTCTTATCATCAGTTTTCTATTCAGTGGGCTTCACAAGCTACATAGGAGTTGATTGAGAATCATCTATTTGAAGAATGCATGAGCCAAAGTCTGTATCCACAACATAAATAGGATGATTTATATAATTTTTTGCATCGCTGATGATGTAGGCGGGTTGATTCTCTCTGTAAAGTCTTTTTATCTCTCCTCCAAACACCGGGATCGTAGCATATGAAAGATCCACCTGCAAGGTACCTCCTAACCTTTTTCTCCATGGACGAGACAAGAGGAGTCCAAACTTGGGTGGGATATCAACAACCACCACATCCATTACCATGCTTCTCATTGGCAATTGGGCAAGGTTTATGACAAGGTATTTTATGAGGCCAAGGCATCTGACTTTCCTAGAGTCAAACGAGAAGAGATCATGATATGGTTTGGTGACCTCAAGCCCAAGCTCATCCATCACTGCTTTGGGCATAAGATTATGTGATTCTCCTGAATCAAGCAAGCAGTTGTGGAGGATCTTATCATGAACATTTAGATATATATAGAATGGTGGAAAAGAATCATCTCGGTCTTCTATCATAGGCCCTATAGTTACTGTTGGCTTGTCATCTTGTAGGTTTACAAAATCAGTAGATGAAGAGGTCTTTGGTTCAAGGGACGTCAGGATGGAAAACTTGAAGATATCATTCTTCATGAGTTTGGTTAATGGCATAGGTATCTTTACTTTCTGAATTTATGATTCGAAATTAAAAGAGAAAGATAATTTATCAGAAGCTTTTACCTCATTGGAAGGAGCTTTGAGAATGACTTGCTCCTTGGCTAGGGGCTGTGATTGCTTCTGCTGTTGTTTTGCAGGAGTGGAGGTCTATTTTACAGGAGTAGCAGGCTGCTTGGCAACAACTTCTTTATTCTTCACAGGAGTAGCGAGCAATGGTTTAGGGGCAGCATTTTTGGATCTTAAATTATAACCTTTCTAATCATCCATCAGGTAGATAGATTATTCAATACTTTCCTCATGAATTTGTTGGTCCATCAGGGCTTCTTCATAATCTACTTGTGTCAAAAAGGAGGAACCATTTTCGTCACTAAAACAATTTATCTCATTTGCTTCTTCAACTTCATCATGAGATGGCTGATGTTCTTCTTCTAACATTGCATTTTGGAAAGGGGGTCTGATTCTCTGATCATCAGATGCATTCTTGTCTCTCTAAAGGATCTGGACTTGTTGATTTTTCCTTCTGTAAGGGAAAGCATTCGGATTTCTCAGGACAAAAGCATTTGGCTCTTATGTCCTTGCTAGTTGTTGATTCTAGATCTTCAATTTTGACATTTCAGATGTCAGGTTGTCAACATCTTGGCCATCTTTTCTATTTTACTATTAGAAGAAGAAGGGGGATCAACAACAAACTTCTTTCTCTCAAGCTTTCCTTTGAGCTTCTGAGATGCCATAATATTTGATTCAACTTCGAGGGCAACATCTTGCATTAAAGAAAGTGTGGCTGATCTTCTTTCTCTGAGGATTAGACAAAAATCTAGATCAAAAGCAGCAGAGAATGTGATCTTTGCCGATGCATCACTTGGTTTGATCTCTGCAAGGATCTTTCCAAACATTCTATTAAATCTTTTGATGAAGTCTGAGACTGACTCTCCATCTTCTCTCCTTAAGTTTTTGAACTCAGAAATGTAATATAGTAGGCCTCTTCTTTCTCCTCAATGTTTTAAGAATACCTCATCTAGTTGTTCAATACCTGTGAATGAATTTGCTGGTAGATATTTGAACCACTTCCGGGCTTGGCCATCCAAACTCTGCACAAAAACTCTGGTCCACACATCTTCTTCTGAAATGTTAATATTTTCATCATAAGCATAAAAATCCTCTATATGTTCTTCAGTAGTATAATCCCCAACTTCGGTAAAATTTGGCATATATTTATGATAATCTCTGGTTGGCATGGCAGATAAGGGATTGGGCAAGATGAGTGGAGCATACCTATTTGCTAAAATTTGTTCCATCTTGGTTAAAGGGACAACCATGGTAGTCTTGGGGGTTGATATAGAAGAAGATTTTTTAGGAGATGAAGGTTGAGATGGGATGGCTGAGTTTAAATAAAATGGTTGTCTCACTTCACTTTGAGAAAAATTTTTAGAGATGGGTGAAAAATAGGAGGCCTTGTAAAACTGACCGAGCAACAAGGCTAAGCTTTCTTCTCCCTTAGAGGACAGATCGTGTAAAATATCTTCAAGAACATGGAGATTAGTATGAGTGTAGAAAACACCCTCTGTAGGCTTGGTGGGTTAGGAATTCAAAGAATATGAAGAAGAGGATTCTTTTTACTGAGGGGAACCTATAATTACCTCTTTACGGTTGGATGAAATATCATGCTAAAAAAAAAAGTCAGTAATATTAGAGGAAAGTGAAGGTTCCTCTACCTTCAATATTTCAGATAAACTTTCAATCTCCTGAGAACTATGAGTTTCAGCAGTAGGGGATTCAACTAGAGGCCTTTTAGATATGAAAGAAGAACTGTCGGTTTGAATACCTGGATTTGATGTCCTTGCAGATCTAGAAGCCTGTCTTTGTAAATATTTTCCTTTACTAATTATCTTCTCAGGGTCAGGAACTGGTGCTGCCAGTGGGCCTTCTTGGTTCGCCCTGGTGTGAGCTCTTTTCAGAGCCACTTCGTTTCAATGGAGTCGTCAGATAGATGGTTACAACCCAAATGATGTCTAGGTTTTTTCTATCATCAAAGATGGATCTATGTTGTCTCCCAAGGAAGCTGAGCTTCAATCTCCTCTCCCCGGCAACGACGCCAATTTGTTATCACTCTGGGAAACTCTCCTAGGTTGTAAGTCAGAGATGCCTGGTAACTTAATCTTTTTGGAAACTATTTTCTGAATAATAAGTGTGGGTTTGGATCAAGATGAATATCTTAACCTCTAAATTGTATCCTCAAGACAGTCTTAACCATAATCATGCAACACAAGGCCTTCAAGAGCTATTGTCAGATAGGTTTGTATAACAAAGGGATAAGAAAACTAATCAGTTAACCAGAACATACATAAAACCATATATATGATGGGTCAACAAACTAGCCAAAGATGCTTGTGATTCTTGCTTAACAATCAAAAGTAAGATGATAGTTACCATAGGATCATTAAACAGAGACAAAAGAACTAATTCCACTCGTAAGCATAGACAAAGATGAAAGAATGTATGATAGTAACAACTGAAAGAAGCTTGCAGGCAGATATATTAAAGAAAGTGTCTTTCATACAAAACAATAGCATATAGAACTCAAAATCGAACCCTTTGTTCATCTTCTATCTTTAGCTTTATAGCTTTACAATACAGTTTTGAGATCCTAAAAGCATGGATCAGATATGCTAAAGATAGAAAGTCAAAATTCAGTTTGCAAATGATATGGAATGATCCTCAAAATGAGGTCAATCCCACATTTTGTGGTCTTCATATCTTGTAGAGTCATGGTGCAGTGCAGAATAGCCTTCCAAGGCTGAGTGATGACTCTTCTAAGAGATACAAATTCGAATTTGTTGAGGTGGGCAAAAATCCCGATTTTCTGCCTTTGTAAAAGGTACCAAAAATGATTGAAACACCTCTTCGTTCCCTTATCCATCAAAAATTATCTATTGAATCTGACTTGAAAATTCAACAAATGTCCATTCAAAGAGGTTTCAAACCATTCCCACTCAAAAAATCTCGATCTGGGAAAAAATTCGGTCATTCTGGCAGTCACAGGCTTTCAGTGGTTAACCTAGAAGACTCCTGAGTGGATTAACTACCGAAATATTTGCTTTCAGTGGTTAATGAACAGTCGTCCTGTTCACCTAAACCACCGAAACTTCAGCTTTTAAGAAAACTTCAAAATTTGCAAAAACATTACCTTGATTCTTTGATGAATGTTCAAGGTCTTTTGGACGATGCAGCTCTTGTTCGTGCAGATCTGCGAACTTCAACTTGCTATGTGGAAGGCTTTGGTATATCTACCATGGTTGTAGATAAGTTGGCTAGAGTCTCCAAACCTATTCGATCCTATGTTGGCGATTGAGAATATTTTAATTTCAACCTCAGAATTCTAAGCTGCCTATACAACTTCATGTTCTCCCTTATCAACACCCTGTTCCTTTCCTTTATCTTATCATGCTTTTCTTTGAGGCTTTGGTTTATTTTGAAGAGATCTGCATTTCTTTCAGTCAAGTCTATATTTTCCTTTTTAATAACTCTTTCCAAGACTTCCATTTCATAGACTTGTTGCAGG
>CBVK0103800176.1:0-10698 GCA_900067695.1 Picea abies | reverse complement strand
GAAAGCATCATGTTCTGGTGTGTTTTATTCTAGATCTAGGTGGATCTAGGGAGATTAGTCATTGTCCGCACCTACTGATTTATCCTATAACACTAGAGTTCTGAAACCACATCTCAGAATTCTTGGTCACCTACAATGATATCCATGATAAAATAATGGTGTGTTTTGATGGAATGAGAGAAATGAAGGGGGTGCATTCCTTGGGTCAACAGGTTGAGAAGAACGACATATTTTTGTTGGAATTATTGTTAGAGAGTAAACAAATTTCATAATTTGTTTTTTGAATATTATGATGTAAATTTGTAGATGCATTTTAGCATGTTGTTGTGCACCGAGGACGATGCACAATTGTAGGGGAGGGGTAATGTAACATCCCCACTATAATATCTATTTTAACTAATGTATAATGTAGATATGAATGTAGCTATGGCCAAGTGATGTAATATGAAAAAAATATTTTCTAATTTTAATAAAAATAATGTGATGTCACTTGCTGGGAATATGGAGAGAGATGGGGGATGATTAATACACAAGAGAAGGGGATGCGTAGGGAGTATCTAAGAGGGGCCAAAGTGGGGCATTAATTTTGGATATTAATTCTAATCCATAGTTCTAAATTTCATTATCTTTTGGGTTAGCCTTATATTTCTATATTTGAGTGTATGAGAGCCTAATCATTGAATACCTATCAAAGGGTGGGTGTGAGAGTCACATCCCATAGTTATCGGAGAGAGTGGGGTTGATGTACAGTAAAATTTTGGCAGAGTATGTATTCAGCTATCTTGGGAAAATAGAGGAAAATCATATGGGGAGATTAGACAGATTTTCACATTCAGTTTGGGCATGAACAAAAAAGGGAGAGTAGAGAAAAAGAGAACTACAACTAGAGCATAAAGGATTGGTGAATTCTAGAGGATGATGGATATTTTTTGGAGTTTTTTAGAGTTGGAAACTGAAGATATAGGTTTTCATACCTAAAGAGTGAGCTCATGTGTGAGTTGCATTGTAAAGACAAGTGTTTATTGTTGTTTTTCCTAGTAGTTTTCCTGGCAATGAGTTTCCCTTGAATTTGCAAGAGAGATATTCTTGGTTACCTGTGATATATAGACTATGGTAAATGAATGGGATGCTCAATGGACTGAGAGAAGTGAAGGGTTAAATTCCTTGGGTTGGGTAGGTCAAGAGGGAGAGAGTTGAAGGAAATTTGGGATAGTTTTAGGAAACTACCAATGGGTTGTGAGATATTGAGCTATGAGTGGATTGTAAGTGGAACTCTTGTTTTGTGGATTCCTAGCCCCAACTTGGGGTGACTTTATATTGAGATATAGAATAACAAGTCTATGTTTGGGTGGAACATCCTTCCCAAGTAGTTGGTTTCACAAGATTTCTTTTAAAGATAAGTGTTTATCTATTATCTATGTTTTATTATGAGCCTTATGGATGTACATTTAAATATGTGAATGAGAATGGTTTTATGTGCTATTGTAAATGATTTTTTAACTACATTCACTTTCATTCAGGATGTTTCAGATGAATTTAATTATGCGCATCGTAATCTAGTTAATTATGTGTATAAATTGTGGTTGGTAAGCTACATGAAAATAAATTAGTAGAAAAAATTTGATTTTTATGTGTATTCTTCCTAGTAATGTTCCTTATTTAAGTTGGGGAACATTACACCCTGGTACTCAATAAATAGACATAGTAAAACCATAAACCATTTATCGTTTACCATTCTACATATTGGAAAATACTAGTAGGTTATTCCCTACCACTTCTTTGGAAGTATTATCTACTCTTTTGCATCACTACAAGTATTCTCTTCTCTAATCCAACACTCCAAGTATTCTTTGTTCTATTGTAGAGCTACAAGTATTCTCTAATCAGTTGTATCACTACAAGTGTTCTCTAATCAACTACAAAATTGAAAGTATTCTCTAATCAACAACACTACTACTAATATTCTCTACTTTGTTGCAACACTACAAGATCTATGACACACCCAGCCCAACATTATCTCATTTGTAATATAGATTGAAAGTGTACAAGGGAGAATGCATAAAACTATGAGCTAATTTTTCAGGCCCATGAGGCCCATACACTCACTTAACACTTGCATTTACCTTTTATCACACGTTTTGTCCATGAATTTGCAACATTATGCATGGTTTCAACTTTCTTTAGTATCACCTTTCCATTCTCTACAATGTCCCTAACGAAATGGTATTGGATATCTATATGTTTTTCCTTTGCATGAAATGTTGGGTTATTATCTAAACAAATGGAACTGTTACTATGACATTAAAACGTAATAGCTTTTCTGCTTAGCCCTACATATTAACACAATTTCATAAGTTAAATGGTCTCCTTATGTGCATGATTAGTTGTCATATACTCTATCTATGTGGTGGACAAAGATACCATAGCTTATTTCTTTATCATCCAACTCATTGACCCACTAAACAACTGAAACACATATCCACTCGTAGATCTCCTTCTATCTACATCCCCCTCCCATTTAGAATATATATAACCCTGTATATCGATTAAATGTGGGTCCCATAAAATATCACTCTGAAAGAAAATGGAATATTCAAAGGTACCTCACAAATACCCAAAGACCCTTTTCATTGAAGCCCAGTGTTCATGTCTAGGATAAGCCATGAATCAACTCAAGACTTCCACTACTTGGGAAATGTCTAGTCTATTACAAACCATAACATACAATAAAATACCAACTTATTTGGCATAAGGAACATAAACCATATCCTCCATCTTTGTAGGTATTGTAGGGCACTGCTCAACTAAAATCTTAGTTCTCATAGAAATTAGAACACTCAATGGTTTGTAATTTTCCATGTGAAAAAATTGTAGCATAGAGTTTACATATTTATTGTGTCTCAACCAAATCCATTTATTCACACTATCTCTTTTGATATCTATTCCTACAATACATTTTTCATCTCCCAAGTCTTTCATATCAAATTGTGTTGAAAGATAAGACTTCAAATCATAAATCACATTCTTACTATTAGCAAAGAATAATATATCATAGAGTGATAATAAGGAAATGACCACCATCTTGTTTGTAATACACACAATGCTCTGATTTGGATCTTAGAAATCCTATTCCCAAGACAAAAGAATCAAACTTTTTGTACCACATTCTGAGAGACTATTTAATACCATATAAAGACTTTTTTAACTTGAAAACCAAAGACTCTTTACCTTTTTCAACATAGGTCTTTGGCTATGTCATATAGATCTCCTCCTTCAAGTCACCATGGAGGAATGTTGTTTTCACATCCTTCTATTTTGTCTCTAAATCAAAGTAAAATACTACAATTAATAAGGACCTAATAGATGTTAAATTAACAATTGGGGGGGAAATGTCACCAAATTCTATCGCCTCAACCTAGGAATATCCTTTTGCAACCAACATTGCCTTATGCTTTTCAACATTACCATTTAAATAAATATTCCTTTTGAACACCCATATACATCCAATGTGTTTCCATCCATCAGGAAATCAGACCAAGCCCCATGTACCAGTCTTTCTAAGTGAAACCATTTCCTCATCCATGACCAATCTCTATGACTCGTTATCTTCCATCTCCATTGTCTCTTTAATTTTTCTAGGCTCATCATTGTTAGAATATAAATAAAATATACATCTAAAATCAAATAAACTATAATTATACATGTCTAGTTGCCTTCTTTGTAGTGTGGACCTCCTTAAATTTTGAGGAGGAGTTTCTTCCTCCTCTTTTGAACTCTCTGAACCCTCCTCCTCATCAATTCCATCATGAAATTATTGTTCATTTTCATGTAACTTTGTCAATCTTAGGTGGTATCTAAACCACTATTTTTTTCTCATCCTCTTCTAGTTGCACCAATATGGGAGAAGAATTAACTTCTTTCAAAGTAAATTTCCTACTATATAAAAAAAGTTCTCCCGTAGGATCAAAATTATTTTATCCTTTCACACTAAGACCATAGCCGATGAAAATATATTTCACTGCCTTGTTATCCAACGCTTATCACTTCTCTTTAGCCACATGAGCATATGCCTCACAATGAAACATACAAATATGTTGAAGCAATAGATTCTTTCCCATCCATACCTCCATAGGGGTCTTATCCATTAGAGTTAATGTGGGTGACCCATTGATCAAATAGCATGCATTATCAACCACTTCTTCCTAGAATGTGTTCTCTAGGAAAAATTCAATAAGCATACTTATATCTCTCTCCATCAACATTATATTCATCCATTCTACAACTCCATTTTGTTGAGGGGTATACAGAATTGTCTTATGTATTTCAATAGAATTATCCTTACAAAACTTATCAAACTCTACATAATAAAACTCGCTTTTATTATCAGTACTAAACACCTTAATCTTCTTACTGGTTTGATTTTCCAAGAGAGATTTAATTTCCTTAAACTAACTAAAAATGTTTCATTTAGTTCTTAGAAAATATACACATGTCCTTGTAGAATAATCTTCAATAAATGACACATAATACAAAACCTTACATATGAAAGGAACTTTAACTGGACCAAATACATCAGAATGAATTAAGTCCATGACACATAATACAAAACCTTACATATGAAAGGAACTTTAACAGGACCAAATACATCAGAGTGAATTAAGTCCAACAATCGAGAAGATTCATGAGAATTAAAATAAAATTGAATATGGTTCTATTTTTCATATATCCAATGCTTGCAAAAATCAAATTCAAGAGTACAATCATTCAATCTATTTACAATGTTTTTATTTTTCAAGGCTCATAGGCCCTTGTCACCTATATGGCCCAATATTTGGTGCCATAACATTGTCTTCTTTGTAGGTAACTTGGTTTCTAAAGAAATATATTCTTTAGGAGGTTCTGATTGTAAAGTTATAGATCATATAGATCTGTCAATTACATAAATCAAAGAACTATTACACTCAATGATGCACACATCAAGTTGGAAAAAATTTCCCACAAAAACACCCTTATGAAGTACCATATCTCTTCGAACCATATTACATCCTTTTTCAAAGAAAAAAAATATGCATACTCCCATCATTAAGTGTGTTTACTAATAGTAGGTTTCATGCCAGGCCCGAAATGTGCAAAACTCCATTGATCCCCTTTACTCTTCCATCAAGGAATCTAATCAAGACTCTACCATAACCAACTATTATGAGAGGATATTCTTCACCAAGGTATATCATTCCATCATCATATTTCCCATACAATAAAAACCAGTGCCAATGGGAAGTCATATGGAAGGAATATCTAGAGTTGATCAACCATGTGCTCTATGTTCGACAACACAGGTATTCCAACAGAGGACGAACACCTTCAGTAAGTAGATCTTAACTAACTCCTAAGTGTCTAAATATCCTAACACTCTAGCCTACATGGGTTGTGAAAGATGAAATAAAGGAATCTTCACCATCTGCTTGAGAATATTTTCTATAATTATCATCAGAATCATTCGTTTCCCTCTTATTGTTCTTCTTCTCTTCCTTCCAATCCCTTCTGAAATGCTCGACCTTGTTGCAATTCTAACTTTTTTCCTTGGAATTTCCAGGAGACTTATGCCTCCCATGGGATTTGTATATACCCTTTTCACTCTTATTTTCTTTCTCCTTTGATCTTCTATGAGAAACCAAGGCCTTACTGGTGGATTGTGAATATTTTCACCTCCCCTCCTTTGGGATTAAAGAACCCATGACCTCATTAAGAACCAATGTGTTCAAAGTACTTTCAATGCTCATTACTAGGTTGTCCCATGAATCTGGAAAAGAACACAAAAAGGTCATACACCAATCTTTCTCATCCATATTCACTCAACTAGGCCATAGTAGTATCAATGCATTCATGTGCTCAACTACAGAATCACCATCACCCATTCTCAAGGCCAACAACTTTTTCCACATAAAAGGTTTATTAACCAATTATTTATCTTGATACAAATACCCTAACTTCTTCTAGAGGGTTCATGCAGTTTTTTCTTTAGAAACATTCAATAATATTGAGTTGACCAAATAAAGCTCAATATGGATTCTTTCCTTTCTCTCAAACACCACCCACTCATAATCTATTATATCAATGGGTTTGGTTCTAGATACTGCAACCCATAGATATTTGATCTACGAAAATATATTCCATCTTGAGTTTCCACAACTCAAAGTTAGTTCCATTAAACTTCTCCATTTCTAATCTAGCTGTACTCTCCATTTCCCTAGAACACAATTTTCTTCTAGGCAAGATCCAACTCAAACAAATATTAGATCAAAAAAAGTATCCATAACACCTTGGAATCGAGGTGATTAGGCTCTAATACTAAGTGAAAGGAAGTAGAGGTGTGTAATATGCTTCTTGCACTAATCTATGAGAGAAGAACGTGTAGAAACTAAAACAAAATAGTTGCAACAAAGAAATAAACAACAAACCATAGACAACAAGATTTCTTGGGGAAAATCCTTTTGGGAAAAAAAACCCACACTCTAAAGCACACTCAATGTATTATTCAACCACTAAATGCTTTCAATAGAGAATCTATATGCTCTCAACAAGAGTATAGTTTAGTATTAGCATAATTATTGAGAAATTCCTGCAGCATAATGGTAAGATACGACTCCCACTTTGTGATTTCCTCCATCCCTGTAACTCAATAAATAGGCATAGTAAAACTATAAACTATTTATTGTTTACCATTTTTGCATATTGGAAACCACTAGTAGGTTATTCCTTTCCATTGCTATGCAAGTATTCTCTACTTTATTATAGCACTGCAAGATGTATGACACACCTATCCCAACAATGTACATATCTCTCGTGTAGTGAATTTTAAAAAGCATTTCTCCGTTCACTAAAATATAAAATTACTAATTAATATATTTAAGATTAATTAATTAAACACACTATAAGAATATGATTATAAAAAACGTTATTAAACATTGTATGAAAAAAATATGAATACCACAATTTCAATGTGGGTACTCTATGTCTTCCCATGATTAAAAAAAATGGGAATGTTGGTATAAACACATTTAAGGGCTAATTCTCATAAGTATACTTTGTTAAAAAACAGTGAAAAAATGAGTTGTAGTTAGTAAAACATTATTTTTGCTTGTTAGTAAGAAAATTAATAAAAATGCATGAAAATGCATCATAAAGCTTCATGTGATTTTAAAATGGGTCATAAAAGTGATATGAAAGATGTTGTTGGTATTATATCATAAAGCTTCATGTGATTCTAAAATGGGTCATAAAGGTGATATGAAAGATGGTTATTGGTATTATAAGTGAATCATATCAACTATATATAGTTATATTTTGATTTATTAAGTATTTAAAGAAATATGATGTCTATAAAAACCCTGAAATTAATATATATGATGTTGTGAGGTTTATAAAAATCTTGAATTCAATATATATGATGTTGTGGGGTTTATAAAAATCTTGAATTCAATATATATGATGATGTGAGGTTTAATTTAAAATTTATGGTTCACCACATTTATAAAAGAGGAAATTGTTATCTCTCATCTCAAAGACATTATTTTGTATTTTCAAACTTTTTGAATTTTTTTTTAAGATTAATAATCGTGTTGATGTTTTCCATGCCCAACCGTGCATAAATCCACTAGCATTTACATAGTTAATCACAAAGAATATTTTCCAATTCAAGCCAAGTGATCAAATATATATTATTAATTTTAAAAATTACATTAAAAATGAGATACAAGGAAACAACATGAGAAAGAAATCCTTACAGGATCCTCCAAGACAGATTTTGGTTGGGGTTGAATTTAGTGTTCAACAATGCCCTTCAACATATGTAAGAAAAACTTTGATTCATTCAAGCGCGCATGCAATCTCATCTCTAACACTAAGTAGAGTTAGGTTCTAGCTTTTAAAAAATTCCGTTAGTCTTATTATGTGAGATGCCATGAAATTGTTTTAGTCGAGATGAAAATAATGTATATTTAAGAATTAAGTAAAGACCTAATTCATAGAGTAAACTAAAGGAAGGACGAACACTGAGACACCAATTTAATCTCTAATACTAAGTAGCGTTAGGTTCTAGCCTTAAAAAAATGTTTAATAATATGAGATAACATGAAATTATTTTAGTTCAAATGAAAATAATGTATATTTAACCCATAAAATATAGACAAATAGTGAGGTACCAATTAATTATGAATTGAATTATAATGGATCAAGGATAATAAATTTTAAAATAATAATAATAAATCTAGTTTGCAAAAGCCATGAAATTATTTTAGTTAAAATGAAAATAATGTAAAATAACAAAAAAAAAAATAGACAATAGTGAGACACCAATTAATTATGAATTAAATTATAATTGATTGAGGAAAATAAATTTAATAAAATAATAATAATAATAATAAATTTAGTTTGCAAAAACCTTGAATGTTATAGGTTGTGTGAAAATTAATATCATTGTAGATCTATTTAATTTTGGATTTAGTATACATCAAAAGGGATTAAATCTATGAAGGTGCTTTTGGTTATATGTGTGTGTTGTGTGTGTGTCAAATTCATGTTGAGCACGGCAAGAATTACACATCTCCTTCATAACACCATTGAATTGTTTTAAACACCAATGTAAATCCATCTTAACTCTAGATCTATCATGCATCAAAAGAGATCAAATCCCTAGAGCTGCAAACATTTCCTCATTTTTTTTCAATCCAAAGTTAAGATAGATCTTCGTTGCTTCTTAACACACACATACACATGTCACTTGTAACTCCATGTTGAGCAGAGAGATAATTTCACATCTCCCTCATAGTGGGATGTAGAAAGCACATATCAATTGAATAAGAAATGTTTTACTTTCAATTGCTTAGTGTGTGTGTGTCGCGCGCGCACGCACACACACACACACACACACACACACACACACACACACACAGAAAGAGAGAGAGAGATGTTACTTAAGATGAACATTGAAATATTTTATTTATGATAGACATTGATTTTTTTTATTAACTTTTTTTAAATGCTATGCATGTACTCCATGTTGAGCACGAGAGGAATTACACATCTCTTTCATAGTGGGTTGTAAAAGAACCTCTTGGAAAAATAAGATTTTTTTTTACTTTATGGATATATAAAATCCACTATGGTCAAAACATTTTTTAGATTCAACAAAAAGTGAGGAAATCTTTGCAACTCAAGATATTTGATCCCTCTATAGGCATGATAAATCCTAATTAATATCAAGGGTCTATGTTAATATCTTTCATTATATAATGTTCATTGATAATATGTGTTCACCATATATTTATCTCTAACAATATATCTTTATTCTAGTGACATACATATGTTTATCATATTCTTATTTTAATCACTTTCATTTTATTCAAGTTTTAACATTATGTTTCTCATATTTTTATTTGCAATTTATTTCATATTGTTTGATATTAACATGTAATGTAATTCACTCCCACCTTTAAGATACTAATATTATAACTTCAGTGAATAATTCCTTAAATAAATGTAGCTTGTTCATTTTAAAATGT
Source organism: Picea abies (assembly GCA_900067695.1). NCBI lineage: Eukaryota > Viridiplantae > Streptophyta > Pinopsida > Pinales > Pinaceae > Picea > Picea abies. The sequence continues at coordinate 1,138 of CBVK0103800176.1, read as the reverse complement.
GTTAACACTCAAATCAATGCACTCTATCATTAAAAATTATTACTACATTGCAAAATATTTTTGTTATACTTAACAACACACACACAAATGTTTTAACTATAATAAATGTTCACTTTCAATTATTCTATATAGATATATAGATACATAGATAGATATTGATAACTTAAAGTGGACATTGGACAAACTCTCACAAGGTACATAGTACAACTAGGCATTGGACAATTCTCAAAAGAGCATGAGATGAAAGAATCCACCATCTTCATGACACTAACATGGTTGAAGATGAAAAACACTTCCTCTTCGATTGCCTACCCTATTCCCAAATTAGATCCCAATTTAAAAATATTTTCCACAATACAGGCCTTCTTAACCTCACAAGTCATTAAAACTATGGTGATCTTGGAACTCTTCTCCCAATGCTTTTCGAGCACAAAAATATTATTTTAAAGAAATCAAAGTAATCTTTTACCTTCTTAAGTTCCGATAGAGCAATTTGTCTCAATGGACATTAATCGTCATCATCATTTCATTTATCCTCAACATTTAAATATATTTTCTATTATTAATATTTTTTTAAATCTCATCGTGTCAACTCCATGTTGAGCACAAAATAAATTAAATATCTCCCTCATATTGAGATATCGAAAGAACCTTTCAACACAACTGCTTAGAAAATTATAAGTGACTCTGATAATATCTTTCATTATATAATATTCCATAGTAACATGTGTTCATCATAAATTTGCCTCTAACAAAGTGGAAATTTATATATATGGGTGAGTGCACAAAGTTGGTCACCAAAAAAGTGGCAAGGAGGTCAACAGAAACATGCATTCACAGAAACGTGTGTGTGTTTGTAGGAAGACACACGCATTCATGAGAAACACATATGCAATAACGCATGCACGTCCCTAAAAAAATGAAATAAAAATAGCGTGTGTGCATTATTAGGAATAGGATTGTGTGTGTGTTCCTATTAACATGAAATATCTCTCTATCCCTCTCTCTCTCTCTCTCTTTCTCCATCTATCTTCCTCTCTGTCTCCAATCGCTTTCTCCCTCTCTTTCACTTGTGATGCAGGAGCATCGTTCACTTATCAAGCGAGCCAACGCGTGGAGCAGGGAAGGACAGTTGGAC
>CBVK0103800172.1:0-10177 GCA_900067695.1 Picea abies | reverse complement strand
CTGAGTCAGCAGCACCTGTCTACATCAACGTAGTAAAAACATCCTGTCATATAACTTAACGCATCATAATGAAGGAAAAAGTTTATCATCATAAAAATCCAGATCACTTGCAAGCAAGTGTCCTCAAAGAATAAGTTTGGTAAGTGCGTCAGAGCGGGATGTTACACCGAATTAGGCCTTGTCCATGTATAGGGACATGCATGATTATGACATCACATATTACAATATCACATAATGTGTGATTTGTTTCTCTCTCTGGGATGGTCCATGAGACCTAGGAGTAGTTAAGAAGAGCATGATCACATTATTGATCTTCCTTGTATGCTGGGATGATAAAAACTTATAAGTAAATATCATGAGAATCATGTGGACATTTTTCCATTAAAGAAGAACTTAATTGTTAACTTTGTCTTGAAATCACCCTTGCTTGACTTACGCCCCCCTTATTTGTTGTGTGGGTTTTTTGTTTTGTTCTTTTCTTTTACCTAAAGAGAGTTAACCGCCTTGACTTTAGAAGAATTTAATTGCTGACTTTATCTTGAAACCACCCTTGATTGAGTTACACGCCCTTTAATTGTTGTGTGGGTTTTTGGTTTTGTTCTTTGCTTCTTCCTAAAGAAAGTTAGCTGCCTTGACTTTGGATCTCCTCTCTTGACTTGTTTTTTCTCTTTTTGATTTTTATGATTTAACAATTAATATTTTATGATATAAAATATTATTTGTTTAAATTATTAAATTATTTAATTTAGTGGTTACGACCCCTCTAGGATAGTTCTTCTTGGTATTTTCCATTTTGTCACAGATCTCTTCTTGGTTATTGTTTGGGAATTCTGGTTCTCTTTGTTGGTGTCGCCCTCCTCATTTTTTGTTGGTGTCGCCCTCCTCATCTCCTTGCTAATGCCACCCTGTGTATGTTGTCGTTCTCTTCTATTGTTGGTGCTAGATGTGTATGTTGTTGGTTAGTCTATTGATATTTTACCCTAAAATTTCTTCTTGGAAATTTGTTCCAGGTATCATGATGAGATCTGGCCCTGTAACATCCCGCTCTTGCGTCCACTGAGCAAACCTATTCCTTGAGGACACTTGCGTGCAAGTGATCCGGGTTATTATACTATTGTCGTTTTGATTATGATTACGAGATATTGTGGATTTGATGATATGTTATTTTGTCATATTTACTTAGACATGTGCTATTGACTGGGTCCTCCTAAGTGTGAAAGAATTTGAACATTGAGGATGCAGAGGCATCGATGAAACCCCTTGGACTCCGGATCGAGTCAGGGAGTGGACTATTGGGGTTTGAATGTTGTTGATGTGACATATGTACATATGATTAGATGTTATGATGATTGATTATTATTGTTGACATGATTCGTTAATGGATGCAGGATAACGATAGCTTGCCGACCAGACTCACATGTGGAGTAGAGGGGTCACGCAGGACAACTAGAGACATTGAGGGAGAGGTGTGGCAGCATCTATGCCACAACCTACTAGCACTCCCGTCGTGGCTCGAACTATAGGTTAACAATTACCCAGTTCAAGAAGACCCACGATGTCGTGAGGGCAGACTGTGATAGTCGCTCACGATGATTCTAAGGGGCGCATAATAAGGCATAGGCCTGCTTCCTTAGAGGCCCTTAGTCTCCCAGAAGATCACCTGGCGGAGTATTCACTCCAAGGGTTTGACATCTACCAAAGCCATTCAAGAGGCGAGTGGCACCCTTGGAGCACGTAGTGTGTCCTGAAGGGAATGTCGTGCAAGGAAAACAAAAAGAAGTAAGTGACACCCTTGGAGCACGTAGTGCGTCCTGAAGGGCACGTTGTGATTTTAACTAGTAAGTGAATAAACCTAGTGCTTATAAAACTATGCCTCCTTAGGACCTAGATGACCTTAAAATGAATGAAGTGATAAGTAAGGTTTAAAAACATTTTTCCTAATAAAAAAAACAAAAAAATGTCGCCCAACCTAGTAAAATTTAAACCTAGGTCTAAGTAGAACATGTGGTAAAAAAAAATATTAAATAAACCTGTAACAAGAAGCGGGGTAAGAAATTCAAACTTATTTATTAAAGTCAAAATTATAATGGAGGATTAAATTTTTAAAAATGGGTAATGGTTGTTTTTATCTACACTTGCTAAATTAATTTTTAACTAAAAGGGAAAAATGGTGAATGGTTGTTTTATCTATACTTGCTAAATTTAATTTTCAATATTAATTATAATTATTATAATTATTAAATTTTAAAATCAATTTTATTGATTATAATTATAATAAATATAATAATATTGATTAATTTTTTAGTATAGTTATTAGTGGCAAATTTGTCGCTACCAAAAGGTTGTCACAACACAAAAGTTGTGTTGGCACTATACTCCACAATGCAGTCTCAATGTGTCAGTTTTCTTTGCATCAAAACATGACATTGACACAATGCATCACTTGGCGTTGCATTGAAAAAGATGATGCTAAGTTGATGTGGGGACAATGAATGCCTTGTTCCTACATCATAACAATAGATGTGAATCTTGAAAAAAAATGTGACACAAAGAAGATTTTGGTCGCCCTAGGGGTGAATTTTTAATATGAAATGAAAAAAGAGGGTCCCCCTCGTATCATTTTCAGAAGAGGGTGTGGGTTGGAGCTAGATGGATTTGAAATAATTTATGGGGGAACTCAATAGTGGAAATAAAGGCTCGATTTGTGCGGCATCATCAAATCAAAAGTAATTTTTTTCTCATTTGTCCCTATTCTTTAAAAAAATGTAGATTTAAAACTAAATGGGATTTGGGTTTTGGAGATGGGATTTAAAAAAATTGGTTTAATGAATATTGATTCCTCCCCTTCTCCCTCTTTCTCTATTTCTCTCCTTCCACTCCCTCTCCCTCTTCCTTGCTTTCACTCATCTTCATATTTTCCACTCCCCTCTATTTCTTCCTCTTTTTATCCACCACCACCCCTTCTTTTTCTTCCCCTCTCCTCTCCCTCTTCCTCTTTTTCTAATCCTCATCCTCTTCTTTCTATTCTTCCTCTCCCTCCTCCCCCTCTTCCATTCTCTTTCTCTTATCCCTCATCCTTTTCTCTTCCTCTCCAACTATAGTCCCCTAAGTTCCCTAGGTTCTACTGAAGATTCGCTTCTAACTATAGTCAAATCAATTTTAAATATGGCACCTTTGCAATAATTCTCTTGTTACATAAAAAGAGCATATCATGGATGAAATAACTACATGTCTATAACATTCAGTTTAGATATGTTTTACTTTATCTTCATGTGATAACCATCTTATGCATTGTCCGTGTTAAAAAAGTACATCCAATAGGAGCATCAAATCGTCACATTTCTATTTTACCTCATATTGTATGTCAAAATTGAAGACGAGTGACTATGTAGTAATTTCATATTTCTAGGTCCCTGCCCCAATAAGCTCAATTCCACTATTAGTGAGAATATGTAATGATTGAACTTATGTCTCTTTATTTGAATCTTCTACTTTATACTTGTGTGCATCTCAATTTTTTTCCTTCTAAATTTTTATGTCAACAATAATTATTTGTGTTTATTAAACTCAATGTAATATTTTGTATATATGTGAAACTAATTTTTTGATAAGCTAACTCTTCCCAATAATCTCAATTCCACTATTAGTGAGAATATGTAATGATTGAACTTATGTCTCTTTATTTGAATCTTCTACTTTATACTTGTGGTCATTCAGACTATCGTTCTTTCATATTGCTTGATTCTTGTCTAGAATGATTCTACTGAGAGAGATAAGAGAAAAGAGCAGATGATGCTAAATATTTTGAGGAATTCCTAGTTAGCTTAATCATCAACGATCGGCATTTTTATGAATATTGTGGTGCCAATCTAAACCACCAATAAAACATTAGGCAACCATTCTCATAATAGTGTTGCATCCATTGTTACAAGATCTTGAATGTTGCGTACTACTCCTAATAATGGATAATGGCACCATGTTTGGGTGCATATGTTGTCCATTTACGCTTGAAGATGACATGACATTGGGTTGTTGCTATTATACCCTATCAAGACGAACAATAGTGTTGGTCTCTCTTCCACTGCCACTCCACTATGTTGATACTATCAAGGAGAGTTTGATTGGGAAAAAGACACATTAGTTTTTAGCATTCTCATTGCAATAGTTTTCCCTCCCCCTCACCTTATGGATTGTAGAACCATTGAAGGGGAGGTTATCATGGACGAAAAGCTACCTACTACTAAAGGAGTATTGGCATTATAACTAGGTATCCCATGTAATAAATTAATTATCTAGGCTAGTTATCAATGGGATTTGTATGCTAACCAGATAATAGGTACAAGAATCACTCTATTTAGACTCCATAGAAGCCTTACTAGGGCAATGAGTTTAACACACACTATAAGGAAAACACAACTTAGTGGAACTTTTAGAGGAGGTTTTTAGTGTTATAAGATTGGCCAAAATATTATCAAAAGACCTTCACAAAAACAATGGATGTTCATTATAACTGGAAAACATGGGCAGCAAAAGGTTCTAATGGAGGTTTTTTCAATGCACTTCAAACAATAAGTCGCACCAATGCACACAAAATATGTATGGGTGCATATTATATATTTTTAAACCACTAGTTCTTATTATATATTTTAAAAACATTGATGCATATTAGATATTTTACCAAGCGTCAATGCATATTAAATATTTTGAAAGGATCAAAGTTAATTACCAATCAATCAGCATCAATGTGTATAAATATGTGTGCCTTGTGAAGCCCTTGTTATGGGAATTGTTACCTCTCTAGAAGGTAACCAACATTTTTTCATATGGCTACACCATTGTAAGTCCAAGGATGCAAGTCAAAGACTTGTAGGCATGTCGAAGAATGTGTATTATGGACTCTTAGACTTGTTAGTCAGCCATGACTAGTATTTCTAGATTTTTTTATCACTTCCCTTCATCCTGGATAGGATTGGAGGGCATGAGGTGAACAATTCAGACATGTGGTTTCATAGAGCCATCTCTCTATTGTAGGGGTGATCGCACATTGTAGGGCTTGTCCTCCCATGGTCATATGCACCTATGTCATTTCCCACACGGTCATTCTCTTATAGAATATGTATGCATCTCTTGTCCATGGTGCATTTATCATTTTCAGTTCTCAACATGGTAGTCTTACAAACTTCTCAACGTCTCACATTTTCCACGATGGTTTACAAATCCCGATGCACAGTGTTCTGGGGCCAAAAATACAACAAGGGCTCAGATTGACCATCATCATGCATACTTGACATGCCACGTTGAAATTTTGGCAAAAGGGAATTTTAGAAGTAAAAATAAACTCATGAAGGGTGGCATAAGCACATTTATGAAAAAAATGTGGCAAAAAAGGTGGCCATCCATGACATGCAAAGACAAGTGCAACTACAAAAGGAGAATAGACTATGCTCTCGGCAACTCATGTTTTGGATACCTTCCATGCAACGATATTCATGTGGATCCGACAAAATTAGGATAAAGGGTCAATTAGAAAGCATATTAAAATGGCGTTGTCTAACTGTTCTACGAAATGGTTTTTTTCGTCGAAATCCGATGACATAAATCTGCACAAAATTACTATTTTTTGTTGTTTAAAATCAATTTTTGAATGCATAAATGGATTCTGCATGTTGAAAAACCCTTGTAGCACTCGAATTATACAAAAATAATCATTAAAATATGCGGATCTAACAATTTCTTACCGGATTTCAGACAAATATTCCCGAAAAAAATTGTTGGAGAAAAATCATTTCGTAGAATGTATAGACTCCAGCTATTAAAATTAATATGCTGAGTGATTAAAAAAAAAAATCATTTTACATTTTAAATAAAGGGGGCCACTTTACCCATAGTTGCAAAAGACAAAATAAATGGAAAAATATAAAAAGGCCATGGTAAAAGTTTTATTTTATCATCATACCTGATATTTAAAAAGATGATCTACCCCTTACACATGGAAAAGGACAAAAGGGTGAATATAATATTATGATGTAAGAAGAGGGAATGGATAATGATGTCATCATTACAGTATGTGATGGGTTGTTGACTTACATAAAGTTATACAACATGTCATGAATGGGTTGCTTCTTTTGGTTTCATGTAATTCTTTCGACGAGGCCATCGAGATTGACCGTATGATCAAGACCATCGTCGATATAGTTACCATGGACCATTGAGGGGTCGCACCTCATCTGTATGAAGATTTTGAGAAAATGTTCTAAACAAAAAACTATATTTTCTTTTTCGCCTCCACCAGATTCGGTGACAACCTTGATCCAATAAATATCTCACTCCAACGCCTTTATTTGGGAAATACTGTAAGGGAACCCATGTACCTTAAACCAATGGCACATAACTTGTTCGAACCAGTAAGACAAACAAGCCTTAAGCGATGCACCTAATTGAAAATTTATAATACATTTTATTATATCGTATGAATTTATATTCTTCCTTTCATATTGGAAATCTTGGAAGCTTGAATGACAAGCTGGGAAACAATCTTCCACTTGCACCAAATCGCGTACAGGATTCGATGTGGGGTATTCATTTAACTCAGATTATGAGATAGTCTCGAGCCTCTTTGTACTTCCACACTGAACGCACAAGTCACTATCCAGCTTCTTCGTTTCTTGAAATCGATTATGATTTTCATCATCTTCATATTTACTTCGTTACTATTTAACTTCTGCACTTCTTGATTTTCATTATCTCCACAATTTTCTTGAAATCAATTAACATTTCAATTATCTCCACAATCTACCTCTTCTTCCTGAAAAATCATGTCCCAATCCCAGTTATAGTCTATCAGAGGTTCGTCCATAATCCAACCGGTACCGTCCAAGTCCAGAGATGGAGCTGGAAATTGGGCAAAAGTGGTGCCGGCAGCATCAATAGTTGCTTTTGTTTTTGCTTTTGGTGATCCTAATACAGGTGTTGATAGATATTCAAAGAATATAGCAGATTGTGGATCCATCTACTATAAAATCAAAACTATAAAACATGAAGGTGTTGAAATGTAAGCTCAATTCCTCACCAATCTCACCCACATAATATATCTCTTCCTTCATTCTTTGAACTCAAATCGAGTTGTCTCAAATTTGGTCATGTGAAAAGTGGAACAACACTGCACTTACAAGGGTACAGTGGAACAGCTCTTTGAACTGATACTTTGTGAAATTACATGCATTCACTTGAAGTTGAATGCATGTCCATGGACGTAGTCCAATGCAGGGCCTATAAATAGACGTAATCCGGACAACAATACATTTCAACTTAGATCCACGAGGACATGCCACGCATCGAAGTTGACTTGCGTGTCTTTCAGAAAGACATAACACCGGATATATTGCTGCACTTTGAACTGATACTTTGTGAAATTACTTGAACCAATACTTGAAGTTGAATGCATGACCATGGACAGAAAGACACAACACCGAATATATTGTTACGCTTTGAACTGATACTTTGTGAAATTACTTGAACTGATACTTGAAGTTGAATACATGGCCATGGACGTAATCCAATGCCACGCGTCAAAGCTGACTTTCCTGTCTTTCAGCCACAACACGGGAGTGAAGCTTGAATTGATTTTTTCAGTGGAAAACCATACATTGGAATGTAAGTTGAATGTATGGTTGTCCACTAGAAAAGTCAATTCAAGCTTCAGTCTTGTGTTTTGGCTGAAACATAGGCAAGTCAGCTTCGACGCGTGGCATTGGATTACGTCCATGGCCATGCATTCAAATTCAAGTATCAGTTCAAATAATTTCACGAAATATCAGTTCAAAGTACAGCAATATATCTAGTGTTGTGTCTTTCTGTCCATGACCATGCATTCAACTTCAAGTATTAGTTCAAGTAATTTCACAAAGTATCAGCTCAAAATGTAGCAATATATTCGATGGTGTGTCTTTATGAAAGACAGGCAAGTCAACTTCGACGCATGGCATGTCCTCGTGGATCTAAGTTGAAATGTATGGTTATTTGGATTGCATCCATTTACAGGCCCTGCATTGGATTACGTCCATGGACATGCATTCAATTTCAAGTGAATACATATAATTTCACAAAGTATCAGTCCAAAGTGTTGTTTCATTGTCCCCTTGTAATTGCAGTATTGTTCCACTTTTCACGAGACCAAATTTGAGATAGTTCAATTTGAGTTCAAAGAATGAAGGGAGAGATGAATTATGTGGCTGGGATTAGAGAGAAATTGAACTCACATTTCAGGGCCTTCGGGTTTTAGGGTTTTGATTTTATAGCAGATGGATCCACAATCTGATATCTTCTTTGAATATCTATCAATGTCGGTAGGATCACCAGAAACAGAAGTAGAACAAGACATTGATGCAGTCGACACCACTTTTTCTCAATTCGCAGCTCCATCTCTGGACTTGGATGGTACCGATTGGATTATGGATGAATGTTTGATAAACTGTGACTGAGATTGAGACATGATTTTTCAGGAAGGAGGAATAAATCGTGGATATAATAAAAATGTTAATCGATTTCAAGAAAATCGTGGAGATAATGAAAATCAAAAAGTGAAGAAGTTAGATAGTAAAGAAGTAAAATGTGGAGATGATGAAAATCATAATCAATTTCAAGAAACAAAGAAAATGGATAGTGACTTGGGCGTTCAGTGTGGAAGTACAAAGAGGCCCGAGACTATCCCATCATTTGAGTTAAATGGGTAACCCACATCGAATCTTGTACATGATTTGGTGCAAGTGGAGGATTGTTTCCCAGCTTGTCATTCAAACTTCCAATATTTCTAGTATGAAAGGAAATGTATAAATCCAAACGATATAATAAAGTGTATTATAAATTGTCAATTAGATGCATTGTTTGAGGCTTGTTTGTCTTACTAGTTCAAACATGTTATGTGTCATAGGTTTAAGATACATGGGTTCCCTTTCAGTATTTCCCAAATAAAAGCGTTGGAGTGGGATATTTATTGGATCAAGGCTGTCACCGAATCTGGTGGAGGCGGAAAACAAGGTAGGCTGTCACTGAATCTGGTGGAGGCGGAAAACAAGGTATCGGTTTTTTTTTAGAACATTTTCTCAAAATCTTAATATAGATGAGGTGTGACCCTTCAATGGTCCATGGTAACTATATCGATGATGGTCTTGAACGGACAATCAATCTCGATGGCCTCGTCGGAAGAATTACATGATCCACCCCTTTCTAAACATTACACGATCCACCCTTTTCTAAGTTTTTTTAAGAATTACATGAACAAACTAGACATTACACGATCCACCCCTTTCTAAGTTTTTTTAATTATTTTTTTAAAGGATATGGGGTGTGCGTTCATAGAGGCCACCCTATCCTGGGGTCAAATTGCACGTTGGGTAAAAAAGAAAAGATACGTGGGAATTGATAGTCAAACTCCTCTTATGAATCACCCCTTTATTAAATTAAAATTGGCCCCACTTTTCAAAGCCGCCCAACATACTCAAGGAATCAATCAAAAGCCGCCAACAATTTTAGGGATCCGCTAATCATTGACCAGCTAAATAAATTGGTTATTTAGCAAGTAAAGCCACCATTTCCAAGGGGAGCCACCAGCATAAAAAAAAATGGAATGTAGGGAAAATGGATCGATGCACCAACTAAATCGGCCCCACTAAAGTAAACAGTAAACCGTACCCTTTGACTAGTTGACTACGAAATCTTCTAGGGAAAATAAATAAACGTTGGAAGGTGGCAAGTCAAATTAGTTGTTGGTGCTTTTAATTCCAAGCAATTCCAACTTCAAGGGAGATAATTGTTGCAAATTTGGCTAAAATCAAACTCTTTTAGTGGGTAAATTTTTAATATAAAAATAATTAAAATCATTTTATTGAAAATGGTTTAGTCTTTAACATGTGGATGACAAACCAAAAATATTATTTTAATGAGAGAGGGAGAACTACCCGTTAAAATAAATCTATATAAGGCTATCCCCTCCATTTATTCATGTTGTTGAAGAAATCATATAAGGCTAGCCCCTCCTTTTATTCATGTTGTTGAAGTTTTGTGAGATCATAATATCATATTTTCTAAATTTCATTTTGTTGGAGATATTACACACTCAACTACAATTATTTTCCTAAGTTTGATAGTCCAATGTTGAGAACGCTTCCTTAGATGAGAA
>CBVK0103800098.1:0-20573 GCA_900067695.1 Picea abies | reverse complement strand
TATGACAGACCATAGTGGGTTGAGATATTTGTTTGACCAACCAAAACTCAATATTAGACAAGCTAGGTGGATGGCTCTCCTTAGTGAGTTTGATTTTGAAATCAAACATATCAAAGGAAAGGAGAATAGGATGGTTGATGCCCTTAGTAAAAGTATGAAAGTGGTTCACTTGGTAGCTGTAAGCGTCAGTGAATCAAACATCAAAGAGAGAGTCAAAACTACACAAGAAACATATGCATTTTTCAAGACCGTGACATCATACCTAAAGCAAGAACCCACGGGGATGAAGTATGAATGCTATCATATGTTTAATGATGGCCTGCTAAATTAAAAAGGTATATTGTATATTCTAAATTGTGATGACTTGAATAGGTTCATAATATATGAACTACACAAAAGACCATATGTTGGTCATCCTGGTTATCAGAAAATGATCACGACCACTAGGAAACTATTTTATTGACCCAAATTGAAAAAGGACACAACTGATAACTTATCTAGGTGTCTATAATGTCAGCAAGTTAAGGTAGAGCACCGACATCTAGCAGGGCTATTGCAGCCCCTGCCAATCCTAGAATGGAAATGGGAAACCATCTTCATGGATTTCATCACAAGGTTACCAAAATCAACCAAACAGAACGACACCTTCATGGTAGTTGTGGAAAAACTGAGAAAGGTTGCTCACTTCATTCGAGTCAAGTCAACTTGAAAGGCAATAGATATTTCCATTATTTTCATGAAAGAGATATTTAGACTGCATGGCATGCCTAAGGAAATTATATCCGACAGAGATAATAAATTTACTTCAAAATTTTGGAAATCTATGTTTTCTGGTTTTGAAACAAAATTGCTATTTAGTACAACCTATCACCCTCAAAATGATGCGAAGACAGATAGGGTAAACCAAGTGTTAGAATACATGTTGAGGATGCATCTAATGCATCAACCCAAGAAGTGGGAAGACTACCTACCACCGGTATAATTTGCTTATAACAATGGCTATCAAGAGTCATTAAAGATGAGCCCTTTTGAAGCCTTCTATGGAAGGCAATGCAATATTCCAATCAGTTGGAATAACCCAATGGAAATAATGAAAATCAGGCCAGATATGCTAAAGGAAATGGAACAACAAGTAATTCAGATTAGACAAAATCTGAAAATATCCCAGGATAGACAGAAGATCTATGCAGACATAAAATAACTCCTAGAGAATTCAAAGTAGGCGATCATGTGTATCTCTGAGTTAGACCAAAGAAAATCTCTTTGAGGATGGGAGCTTGTGCAAAGATGGATCCTCGATATTGTGTACCCTTTGAAATTTTGGATAGAGTGGGACCTGTAGCCTATAGGCTAGCACTCCCTCCCACAGTGAAGGCACACAATTTTTTCCATGTTTCGTTATTAAAGAAATATGTGCATGATTCTAATCATATTGTTGACTGGTCTGTGATTTAGGTGGAACCAGAGGGAGAATTCCTACCGAAACCTCAATGCATAATAGACAGGAAGAAAACCCCACTCAGGAAAAATACCATTGCATAGGTCAAGGTGCAGTGGAAACAATTTGGCCCAGATGAGGCTACATGGAGGTCAAGGTGCAGTGGAAACAATTTGGCCCAGATGAGGCTACATGGGAAATGGAGGATGCCATGAGACATGCATATCTATTTTTGTTTACTTCTATACATATAGAGAACGTCGGTAGGTAAAACATCAAGGAGGGTGTTACTTTAAGGGGGAGGGGATTGTAATACCTCTATTTCCCCCAATTTATAATTATAACTATAACTGTCCAAGATACTATGACAAACTAGATATGTGTGAATGTTTTATTTGATGAACCTTTGTATAAAAGGTCAATGCATGTCTTTTTCTATTATTTATAGAAAATGGATAAGTGTTGCTTAACTGCTGAAAGGGGGGGGTTTGTCAAGATAGAAAATGGATGTGATGAGAGAGATGGTGAGGGAAACCAATAATGGTTGAGATGACCCTCACCAAACTAGTATGTTACTGGATGTAATTTCTCAATAGTCATCTAACCCCAAAATGAATTACCAATCAGGCTAGTGGTTGGAAGGCCCTCCTCAAGAGTTAATGAGGATATCAGGTAGGGTACCCATCTGCAAGGCTTCTAGACCTGACCAAAATTTGGGAATTCAGACCCACACAACCTTTCCGAGGAAGGAAATAAAGGAAGTAATTCAGGGGGAGGCAGAGGCAGATCTGCAAGAAAGCAGAGTGGAGAAAATGATCTCTAGAAGAAAAGAGAGTTGAAAAGGGAAAACTGGGAAGTTAAATTGGGGGAGAGCACAAGAATCTATTGGCAACATTTTCAGTCCAAGATGATAAACGAGGATGAAGAGTGACTATGGAAGAGATCGTGTAGACCTCCTTGCTTGGTACAGAGAAAACTGTTTGTTAAGTTCATGTGGGAGGAGGAGAGTAACCTCCGTCCCTGACTGTCATGGAGCAAGAAGAAATAGTCTCTCTCATAACATCATGGTCTAGCTCAGGGGTGGCCAATGGTAAATCTATCAGGAGTGGTTGTGCCTATGGTTGGGTGGAAACATGAACCCCTTTTAGCAGTGGCTTCATGAACTCTGGTTTTCTGATAAGTATCTTCATACTCTATGTACTGAAATAGAAATGGTGATTTAACATATTTATATGTAAATGATTGAGTTCTGTGTTGAATGGTTAAGTTATAAATATGAATTATCTCTCTATGAAATCGTGGTTTTAAATGGGTGTATGCTTGACTTAGTTGAGAAGTTAAAGAGTTGTAAGATGAAATCCTGGAATGGTGTCAAGGAAGGGTTTATTGGAATGTTTAAGTCATGTCGGTCTCTAAAACCTACCCGTGCGGGAATTCCAAGTTCAAACCCTATGAAGGAGGAAGCCTCCTTCAAATATTTCACTCGCATGACTAAGGGCTCATGCCCATATCCTTAACCCATTTATAGATAAAGGAAATAGTGCGTAGCCCCCAAGATTTTTCAAAGGACCCATGTGACCAAGGTCTGGGAACCCTGCGCTAGGCCCGAAAGAAGTTAAGCCTTCTAGCTTTAGAACTCTGAGGTGCTTCGACCCTACCATTTATAAATTGGATGAATGAAATTGATATTTATGGTTACCCATTAGGTTAACTTGCGCATGGCGATTTTCTTATCCAAGAAAGTTAGAATTTCCCACCAATAAACATTGATCCACTTAGTTATTGTGAAGTAACGTGAACCACCAATCTGAGAGTATTCGGGATCCCACTTGGTCATCGAATCCACATCGAGGCAACTTCAACAAAGTCACACTCCTTAAGAACGGGGACAATATGTCATCCAACTCCCCAAACGTCGAAGTCATGAAGTAATGAGAGCCGTGGATCTAGAAATCCAGTGGAAAGCACTCTCAGCTGTTAGATCAAACTTAGTGAAGAGGTAACAATAAGAACTTCAGTGAAGTCCCACTTCGGGAGGATAAATGTTGTTTAACACCAAAACTTCCGAACACCGAAGCCATGAAGTGTTAAGAGCCATAGATCTAAGGACGTATGACTTTGAACCAGGTGATCAAGGCTATGAACTCACTTAGTTTCTTCATGTGCTAACCTCCTATCGAGGATTTATGGTCGTTCTTGAACCACCGTGGAGATCTATGATCAGGGACGATTGTAGAGTCCTAACTAGCACAACATTTATCTCCTTTCCCGAGTTCCTCAATAGAAACTACTCACTTATGGTGGAATCAATGTCAACCGTTGATCCTACCGAATCTATAGATCGACAGTTTAGGAGGATTGCAGAGGTTAAACCCACCTGGATGTTAATTCTTCCACTGATCTCTGCAACTTCTCTCCACCGTAGATCTTACTGTGGAGTAGGTAGAAACCCCAGAATGTCAAAGTTTCGAATTAACGTAAGTTATAGATTCATGGATCTAAGTGGACATACCTCGACCATGGGATCTAACGGGTATTGGGAAACAACTGGTGTAAACTTTAGACTTTGGAGCTTTGGGAGGTTTGACAAGTAGGTGAATCTAGGAACCCCAGAGGTTGTTAGTCCCTGATTGACAAGGCACGTCGGCACCACCTAGGGTGATGTGGACCCCTATCATGTATTCCATGTATCACCCTGATTTGTGCTTCTCATAGAACCTAAATTCAATTATACCTTGACACATGTCACTTCCTGACGAGGACACATGTCACCCCTAGCCTTTGTTGCGTGTCATCACCCTAGTGCATGAATGCCCGACCAAAGGTTGGTGGAATACCCGAGACTTCGAGAGTTTGGAACTCCAAAAGGAAGTATGGTTCAAGGTGAGGGAACCTCCGAACACTGAAGTTACGAAGCGATAGGAGCCATAGTTTCGAGGACGCTTCAGGATCTCCTCTGACTGTTGTATATAGACTATATTCAACACTTTGATGAAGTACTACTCTGGGAGACAAGGAGTGTGGAGAGGGTAAACTACCTGAATGACAGAGCTGCAAATAAATGAGAACTGTAGATATAGATACCCTTCAGGATCTCTCTTGACTCTTATATCTCTACCATGGTCTGTCTGACGTTGACCACTCCGAGAGAAAGGAGTAAGTCACACCACAAATTCCCAGAACACCGAAGTTACAAAGTAACCGAGGCTGTAGATCCAGGGTTTACGTGGACACATCGTGATTGTAAGATCAAAGGACTTGGAAGGCGATCAGTTCAAGGTGATGTGGTATGTTGGCATCACCCAAGTTGATGTGGACCCATGATTGACTTGCCACGTGTCACCTGATTTCATACATTTTGTAGACCCTATAATCCCATTACCACATGACATGTGTCACCCACTGAAGGGGCCACATGTCATCTCCCCTCTTGGAACGTGTTCGCTTGGTTTATTGGGACCTCTGCATTTAATACGCCACCTCGTGTAAGGATAAACCTTCATGAGTCTGAAGGTTTTGGGTGCAGTGTCACAGATAGATCGAAAGACCCAAAGGTCAGAGCCACATGGTGAGATTTCGAGCTCCTTCGAGAGCTCGCAAATTTAGGACTCCGGGGAATGTGTGCGCATAAATAAAAAGGGGTGTTCAAAGCCGAATTCCAAACTCCCTTCTATCCCATGTGTTAAATAAGGAACAAGCCTTGCCATTGGATTTGATGGTGGATGGACTTCCACCGTAGATGTAGAAATATAGAGATGGTATGAATGAGATGGACCCATGTGGTCCTTGCCTAATAATGCTCGAAGAGATTTAAGAGGCAATAACTTGCAATCCATAACTCAGACTTCAGTATGGTGGCAACCATTAGAAATATTGTGGCGAGCATAAGCCGAGGGAGATCCTAGAATTAGGACTTGATATAGCTAAGGAAAACAAAATTATGATGCCCCATCCCTTAAAAGAGTATTTAGGGGTCGGGTGTGTTACACAAGACAACACATAAAGAACACTTATCTTTTATGGAAGTCATCGACTACATGCATAACTCATACATTCCTCCTAGCCATAGACTCTGTTGCTCACAAGATTTCAACAGCATGTCGCCCTCGAGTTGTTGCTTAACTCCACCAAGGTAAAATACTTCTAGTGACACACTAAGGTCTGATTCTCGACATAATTTCTTAGTCCTAAGTGCCCATTGCTAGAACTATCCCACAATCCATCATTCCACACACACTTATCACACCCAAGTAAGTGTTCCCCTTCTATGCTCAATAGTCCTTCGACTGCCCCATTTCCCTTCCTAGGGTTACCAACAACATGCTCGACAATAAGTCTCTGATCCCTATGACTAATGAGAATTGTTCCCTGGCACACTGGACAAGAAGTCTCCGAGCCCTGCGACTAATGCTCAACGTACCAGGGAACAATTCTTAGCAACACTCTCACCTGGAGAGTATGCTCCCCAGTTTGAAAACCACTTCTCAATAGCCAATATCTCACCTAGAGAGACTGCTCACGGTCTATCAACCCATCTCCTTGACAGTAAAATCAGATTACAACACCACAACTCCTTACAATCTTCTTTGAGAAGATAAAGTAATAATCAAATTTTCCATATAGTCCAACCCCCTCCTTCTCACGAGATCTTGCAACATGAATTCCTTCTTCGAACAGGTGGATAATAATGCCAAAAATCCCCTCAAAATACATTGAGGCCAGCAATATATATTGCATGACTTTCACTTGACACTTGTCACCTTTAAAAGTAGCTTTAATACACTTGGTGACCCATTCCCAACCCATGAACTCCGAATAAAACATATCCACATTACACTTTTCAATAATAATATTATAATATTCCCCCCTTTTCCCTTTTTCTAGTGGAGTCATCCCCTCATCTCTTTTCGTCTGAGTTTGTCTATGTGCAATGATGCAATATTATATTAATAATCATGATTATATTTACATGGATAGGCACGCTAGCCTATCTGCGTCTCGACTCACCAACCCAATAGTCACACAGGCTCTCTGGCCTCAAAACATATACAACCACACACACACACACACACACACACACATATCAAATCTGCACACTTCCAGGTCATTACCACACACTTAACCAAGTGCAGGTAACACGGTGCAATGTGCACACTTACCCAGGTGCGCACAAAACATAAAATGTGTGCACCTTGTCTTTGATAACACTTCTCCACACACTACTCTGATGTGAACAACACCAAAATTTAGTGTCAACGAATTACCAGCCTAAATGTTCCTTACATTAACACTTGGTACCAATTGACTCACCAAAATATATGTACAGTTACAAAGGGTTATGGATTAGGGACATTACATACCCTCACATGGTCACCAATCAAAGCTTTAGACAAAAGAAACTTTTCTAGTGTTTTATCAATGCTATCATTGCGCACTTTCTTTTTTGTCCATGTAGGTTGTAGCTTGATAGGAATAACATAAAAAAGTCCAACCTCCTCCAATATTCTAATGAATTTTGTTTTTAGGGAGTGGACCTATGCCAAAGGCCCCCAAAATTTTACAAAACCTAATGAATAATTAAGATCTCCTACTAGAATCGTGTTCTCATGACTAAAAACAAACTTTTTGAAGATCCTTTCCTAGTAAGGAACTCTCTCCAAGTATGGCTCATAAATATTACGAATAGTAATTTGCCTCGCCAAATCTCAAGAATATAGTTTTTCTCCCAATGTTGAATCAAAGGACTAGGAATTAGAGCATGGAAGAACCATAGCCTTCCACCCATAAATCAACCCACCATAATGGCGACAAGCATAAATAGAGATAAAATACCAACCCTCAAGTAACTTTTATAACTCTTGAGTTAGCTTACAACCCACACACATGGTCTCCTGAAGGAGAAAAATATTTATATTATGTACCTCAATCAACCTCTTCAAAGAAATGTTTTTTTAGACACTTCCCATACCTCTACAATTTGAAGAAATAAATATCATTGGGCATCTTTGAAATGTGTACTATTTTCTCTAAGAACCCATGTAATAGAAAACTTCTTACATGATAATGCCTCTTGATGAGCCTTCTCTAGTGTGATTAAGATAGTATATTTCCTACCCCTCCCTATAATCAGCCCACTATTGACATCCAACATACCCAAAATACGCTCCACATCCCCTCAAACAACCCAATCCCCTCTTTTCTAGATTTGAGATTGCACTTCTTGGTTTCAAGCACCAAATATTTCTCTTCCAAAGATCCAGAAGCATGACTACCCTCAATAGACTCGGATCCATAAGAGGGATCCATAAGAATAACCCCACCCATCCCAATTGAGGTGACCAAACCTCAACTAACATATTGACTCCCCTCGGAATAGGAACTCAATGGAACAGATAGGCCAACACCATAAATCCCATCCCCACATTGAGAAAATATAAGAGGATTATGAAAAAATAATGGGATTAGGTATTTGATATACTTACCGATGTTCGACTGGTTCCTCTCCAATTCAAGAATATTCTTGATCCCGTGTGAAGCATCCAATGATATCTCACCATTCACCTCTTAAAGAACTCGCTCAGGGATAACACTCACCTCCATGGATTTCATTTCCTTCACCAAGCCATATTTTTTACAACCAAGAATCTCATCTTCCCAATCCTTAAGGGGTAGTTTCACATAGTCATGTACCAACCTTGGCTCAAATGGACTTATATTTGGATGCTCCCATCCATTCAAATTTTCCTTCCTGATCCACACCTTTTTCCTAAATGGAATATCACATTCCTAAGCAACATGTCCATAACAATGACCCTTGATGGATCTAAAAGGCACATCCCACATAGTTTGAAACCCAAGTAAGTGAGTGAGACCCCTTCCGATGAGCCATTTCACATACAAACTCCTCTCTAAGGTCAATCCCCAGCAATATTTTAGCCAATGAAATAACCCCAGACTCTAAGAAACTCATATCAACATCAAAAAAGGACCTAAGATCTTTCCCAATATCCTTGAAAATTGCCATTGACAACAAGTTTAGAGGTAAACCTGGGTACCTTGCCTAGATTGGAGTAACCTCAGAATGTTCCAGTTGAGAATTAAAAAAAGGGGAACGTGGCTTTAAAACAAAAGGGTTTGAGTTACACTTCTAAATGACCAACTTTATCTTCTTCACATCCTCAAAATTTTTGAGTAGAAAACCCAACCAACCCCAAGCTAATATATTAAATTCAGGGACATACCCAATTCGAGAATTCCATTCTTTTTTAATCCACTCCCCTAGATATGCCTCATCAACCTTCTATCCATGAAACCGATCCACCAATCCATGCACTGCAAAATCCATGAATTTGTGCATCTTGATATCTTCCCCAAGAACCAGTTTCACCAGATAAACTCTTTGTTTGACACACTTTTTATGCTTCTTTTTAATAGATTCATTATACAATCCATATCACCCACAACCACTCCAGGGTTGAGACATTCTTTTTTCTTCTTTTTTTCGTGAATTAGTTCCCCAACATGAGACTCTTCAACCTCACTAGAAACTGCATATTCCCTTGAGTGAAAATAGTAAGCAAACCACCATCTAACGCCTCATGGCCCTTTTGAAATCTCTTTGGAGACATCACCACTTCAATAAGATTTGTGAACCATTTAAATAGATCCAATGTAGAGGGATTCCAATCAAAATAACAATCACATATCTTATGATCCATAAATGAAGGACTTATATCCAACTAGCTTCACCAACATGGAAATTCTGCGAGACTTACTCTTTAGCTTTGCTCTTAGTCCTATACAGATCTTAGTTCTTAGTCTTGGAATGGATAAAAGGTTTGTGTACTATGTGTAACCTCTACTCCATGTTATTCTATAGGCATGTAAGGTTGCAATATGCCAATCATTGCCCATTATTGTCTAGTGAAACCTGCACACATCAACTAGTTAACAATGCCAATAATGAATATGGCTCTGAGCATTTATTTTTTTATTTGTTTTTATTCATCAACATAAAAAATGAAGATCTTTGTTGGTCATCTTCAAGGCTTGGAAATGCCCCAGTCTAGTGCTAACATTGGAAGAGAAATTCACTCTAAATATGTTAATAAAATTCTTGCAATCCCTCCAAGTCTTTGGCTTACAACTTCTATAGAAAATAATGTATTCTATGGGAGCATACCCTAAACACATGCCTAATATGCATATCATTGAGTGTTGGCGTGCAAGGGGAAGACCCAAGGTTAATCATTCAAATACCAACAAAACCATTAGATACTGACCCTTTCGACATCACCTGCAGAGCAAGTGAAGTCTCTCCCAAGGCATCTAGAGAGGCTGGAGGAACCAAGGTTCTGTAGTGATGAGGGGAAGTGAGGCATCCTTTATGTCCTTGCTACCACTTACTCATGTGTGCAGTTATCATAGATTAATAGTTACTTTATCATTAAACATAGTCTATGTGTGACATTATATTATCATATGTGAGCCATACATTCAACATATATCATAAAACATCATAAATTGCAAACACATCATAACACACAGATTTATGTGGTTCACCCAACTTGGGCTACGCCCACAATGAATGTATTATTATATTGTTCATTACTAATTTTCTTACAACTGTGCACTGTGCTACAATATATGCAATAGTAACATCACCCAACCCTGCCTAGCGATTCTGCTACAGTGTGAGTTCACTCCTCTTTCATACCTCATCCTTATTCCTTCGCTCGACTACCTTACTCAAAAATCCCTAGGAACTTTTCATAGGTTGAACACACTACATACCCCTTCCCAAAGAAACATTTTACATATTTATACATAATAATAGGGCTAAGCCCGTTACATAAGTGGATAAAGTGTCCCTCAAAACCCAACAGTTTATAACAGTTTTCCGCCTTTTGTGCGCTGCTCCATCACGTTCTTTGACTCCTTGAAGTTCTCTCTCGTCAGGCACTTTGTTCCATCTTCTAATTTACTTTTACCCTTCAACTTCCTTTTGGTGGAGATCCCAAAACTTATCCAAAATGCCTCTCCAACATGCCCCCAACACTCACTTGTGGCTCATCCCAAGCCACTCAGGCCTTCTTCCAGTGTGCCATGAATGCATTGAAGGTCACCTTCACTATTGCGGCCTTTTCCTTGACCTCTAGTTCCTTTTGAAAAATTTGGTCTATTGTTTCAGTCGTAACATGAGTCTGCACCTTCTCGAAACCTTCCTCAACCACTTGTTTAATGATTCCTTCATTCACAGTGAGGGTCATTGTCACTCGTATGCTTCTTCCTGTAAGACTTCTATCTGCTCTACGTGGGCCTGCTTCTCCACCCTCAACTGATTAATTTATGAATACACTTTCGGTTCTCGTTCATCGTAGTTACCACCTATGTTGGTGGCAATGTACCCATTGTTGCTTGTAATTTTTGCACCTTTCCCTGCGCAGTATGAATCTTCTTAATTATCTCATGTTGTACCACGTCTTCATCCAGTTGTGTCCAAACACCCATATTTTCTGTGTATAGTTGCGTGAAATATAATTCTAGAGTCTTTATACTATCCACCATTGTTGTCGCAGTTTGTTTCCTGATCTCCCGCTCTTTAGGTGGTGTACTTGGTGTCACGCGTGCTTCTAGATCCACTATGTGTGCATAAATCCATGAATGGATTTACTTATCTTAGTGACTTGATATTCCATGGGGCCTTCTTCTCAACTAGTGCCTCTGGGACTTCTTGATATACTCACTTGAATTCCTACTGCATTCATTATACTTTTTTCATGACCTCATCACGCTCTAGTTTCACTTTGTTGTATTGTCTTTGAGGAAACATTTTCTGTTGTAATTTTTACTAGCTCACTAGATGTCTTCTTGGCATGCATGTTCATCTCTTGCGTTGCGCCCATGTGTAGCTCCTGCAACACATCCATTGGTAGTTATGATAACACTAGATGTATGTGACCTAATGGCCTAGCCTTCTCTTGCATCTCTATCATGGGGAACTTGACTACCCTTATGGCTAGCTTGATTAGCCTTCATTCTTCGGTGACTGCCAAGGATTGGGAGATCATTGTTCCTACCTCTCCATTATTGGTAGTGTTAGTTTTTGTTTCCTCCTTTGTTTGGCGCCATGTGCGATATTTTTAGCTTCTAATAGTTGTCACAATTATGCCATATGTTTTTGCATATGTTTGTTCATCTCTTCACATTGTTGTCCTGCACACTGAAATGCATTGTCAGTAAGTTCTCTTACTTGGTCACCTATCTTCTCCAAGTATTCTTTTATCAATTCTTGAATAACGAATTCCTTAACAACTTTGTGCTTGGGCCATTATTGTCTGGGTCTTCCTGTCACTAGCTCTTTTCTCTTTCTGTTATTGCGCGGTGTTGGCTCCTTTGGGCCCTTCCCTTTGTACTGATCATGTTCTTCTTCCTCTTCCTCCTCATCAATGTCATATACTTCTGGATTTGGCTGCACTAATGGATCTATCTCTATGGGTGGAATCTTCCACTCATCATCCCAATCGTCTATAATGTTTCCCATCTCCTCTTCCATTAATATGTTTTGTGTTGGAAACCACTATTGGTTTGGGTCTTTCTTTTATAGAATGTACATGTGGTGGCACCCTGCCTTAAAACGCACCATCTCCATATATGCCTCGACCACTTGTGGTAGTATGTACAAGGTCCTATCTATGTTGTCTCTTATAATTTCCTTGTATATATAGAATGCGACATTAGTGTCCATCTCCCACACCTTATGTGTAGTGTACCAAAGGTTCTGATAATGCGTGGCTAAGCAAGGCTTATCCTTGATGCCCAAAAATTGAGTGTCATTTGGATCTCTCCAAGATGATAACATGATTGGGATCAATAAAAAAGAGTAGTGGAATTATGTCCCCTTGTCCTATGCTTCCTCGTAGTCAATCAATAATTGGTTCAACAAAAATGTTTCCCAATTCATCTGGACACCCTCTACACATTATTTTAGCCGCTATAACTGTTGTTGGTACTTATATTTTCTTCAATTCCTTAATACTTTATAGGATAAGGCTTGCATCACAAACCTTGCCTTCGGGTCACATATGGTAGCCACATCCATACTGTGTTGTCCATGGAATGTATGAAAATTTTCTTTCATGATCTCAATGAGAGATTTCTCATTCTTCTTATTAAAAAAAAAGGATACAGGGTCATGTCCCTACAACTAAAGACCTATAATATACACTATCAAATAATTATCAATGGATAATGGCATGCCAAGCAAAATGTATCTTCCATGTAGACAACTTAGCATCATTTGCACGCACACATTGATCTCTTGGCTCCATCCAAAATGTGGTATGTTGAACATGTTTAGAAGACCTTCTTTCTGCAACCCCCTAGCCCACACCTACGGTTATATGATGATCATTTGGGTCTCATAACTAATGGATTTAATCAAAAACTTACTTGGTACGAGCTCTGGAAACTTATTTTCATCAATGATATCATGGTCAGTGTATTTCAGAGATGGTATCATACCTGACATATCCCCTTCTACTATGACTCCCTTTGCAATTGGTGGCTCAACTAATGGATACTTTATTTCCTTTTGTAGGTGGACGTGTTTCATCGATGGATTTCTCAGTGGGATATCATCCCTGGGGAATATTTTGGATGAGGACGATTCATCTTATGTTTCTTCTACTACCAACGATGTTGCAGGTTGGTTGCGCAGTTTCTTCGATATTGAGGGTGATGATGTTGTTTCCTTAGGTGCCATCTTCCTCTTGCAACGTCGGTTTCCTTGTACTTGGTTCTGGAACTCTATTATGGACTTTGGCTCTTCATCTATGAAATATTAGGCTCTCTATGTAAGATTGATGAACAATAATATTCCCTCATTAGCCCTTTGCGTGCTTTTATACTTCATTTCTAGTTGTCATTTCCTTTCGTTCCTAAAATATATGTCTAATCCACTGGTGCTTGTCATTTATTACTTTATTTTATTTCTCCATCACTCTATATCTTTCAAAAAAAAATCGTTCAATTTTGAAATCGGTCAGGATCTCCTGCATTTAATTTTGTGTTGCACTACTACTTTGTCATCACGATAAATATTTATTGTATGCCACATCATGGATTGTGTTAGATGCGTCTAGATTTCATCTGCGCAGTCTCATCTCTTTGCGTGATCTCTTCCTTCTATCAATCTTGTTTTCTCCGTATGTGTTTCCTTCTACTTACTTTTCTCTTATCTGCGACAGTTTCCTACTTTTCCTCTTTACGCATAACCTAAACTTCTTTTCCTCCTCAACTTTTGATCCCTTCCCTTGAACCGTTTCTTGGTTTTTTATATTTTTCTTTATTTTTCCATCTTGTTCTTCCTATAGTACACCATCAAACAATTTTAATCTATGCACCTCCTCTAGTGCACAAAAAGACGACCATCCCTATATAGTTTCAACCGGCTCCCATTCACTTGTCCTTCCATTTTTTTTCCATCCAACTAATCAAACTAAACAACACTTGCATCAGTCACATATTGTATCACGTATGGTCCTAGCCAGTGCATCCTTAACTTTTTTGGGTGTTGTGAGAAATTGTTTTCATAAAGTAGTACTAGATCTCATGTTTGGAACATATTATTCTTTATGTGTCTATCATGCCATGCCTTTTCTCATGATTTTTGTACTTGCTGATGGAATCCTGTGATAAACCAATCTTCCTCTAGTATGAGTAACGGTGATAGTCTTACTTCTACTGCACCAGAATCTGTAAGGTCTGTCATCGCAACAATGCACAAAATCAGTACAAGAAACTCCATAGGCATGAATGCTTCTTGATCGTATGCTAATTTAAAGGTTGTTTGTCCTGTCAACTTCTTGTAGGTAGTTCTATAAGCCCAAAGCATTGCATGGATCCTTAAATCCCAATAATATCATCCTACGTTTCACACCTTGGTCAGTGCATTCTACAATATCTTGTTGAAGGCATCCATAGTTCCATTTTCTTGCAGGTGATATGGAGTGCTCTTTCGATGCTATATATGAAACTCTTATATTAGTGTTGCAAGTGTCTTGTTCAAAAAGTGAGTCGCCTCATTGCTCATAAGTATTTTAGGATACCCAAACATTTTAACTATATTATCAAACAAGAAACACACACCTGTCACCATGTTGCAATCTATAACTATGTCTGCGTCTACCCATATGGTCAAGTAGTGTGTCATGATAATTATGTATATGGCTCTTGTTCTTCTTACTGATGGATTAAGTGGTCCAAAAAAATCCACTGCCTATTTGTAAAATGCCTGCAAGGTAACTTGCGTATTCAGGGATATCTCATCCCTTCGTGATGTTCCTAATCTCTCACAAATGTCACAACTTTGACAATATTCCTTCGTGTCCTTATGGAGGGTAGGCCACCATATCCCCGCGCATAAGATCTTCTGCACTTTCACTTTTCCTACATAATTTCTTCCTGCAATTCCATCATGTGCTTCAACTATGATCATGGGTTTTTTGTGTTCTAGCACACATCGACTCAATATCCCATCTATGCCTAATTTATATAAGTTTCCTGCAGTCAATTGATAATATGCTTCTTTAAAAACACTCTATTTCTTCTAGGCTATTTTCATATCGGATGGAGCCACTCATATACTCAAGTATTGCATAAGTTTTGAAAAATGGTTGTCTACCATTTGGACTGAAAACAAATGTGCATCTAGTAGGCTATCGTCTAGGTTCCCTGCATATTCTCCTATGAATATCCACGAGAAATGGTCTGGTACTGCATTCAGTTTTCTTGGATTCACAATAACTTCAAAATCATACTCTTGGAACAACAATAACCGTCTACATATTCTCCCCCCCAACATTGGATTGTTCACTAAATATCTAAGTGCAGAATGGTCTGCATACATCTTGAAGTGGGATTCCAATAAATAATGTCTGAACTTTTGCAAAGAATACACCATTTTCAAGCCTTCCCTTTCTTTCGTTGTGCAATTTTTCTTAGCATTCGACAACTTCCTTCTAGCAAAATCAAATGAATGATCTAATTCTCCCTCCCCAGGATAGGCTAACACTACATCGAGCGCCATCGATGATGCATCCACATGGATGTGAAACTCTTTCTGCCAATACATGAATACTATAATGGGTGCATTTACTAACTTTTGTTTCAATACATCCAGACCCTTATAACAGTCTTCGTTCCATTGATATACCAATCGTTTCCTCTCCTCATGAACTACACCCGCCCCCTCAGGATGGCAGGAAGAGGGTTCTGCTACCACTATAAAGATCCTTGCCAATTTTTTTTTTTTTTTTTTTTCAATGCTTGTGCAGTTCAAGACTTAAAGCCAATGGTTTTTGAATGCAATGCTTATAAATAAATAAAACAAGAACTCTAAACTACTTACAATACTTAAATAAAATGTCACACAAGAATCATTGCTTGTTGTCTTCTATCCTTTCTAATTAGCTTCATACAATAAAAACACTTAGGATTATAGAACAACAGTAAATGAGAACCTAGAATAATCTTGTTGTAGGTTTCTTCTCATACATAATAGAGAATAAATATCATATGCAACAATATTACTACTTCAACCCCCTTGGAAGACACATGCCTGAGTTATTTGTGAAGTGTTGTTGATATACATGCATGCAGGCAGAGAGAATATGTACCAACAATAAATAGATAAATAACATTATCTATACTCATCCCAAATGGAGAGAGGGGACTGTCAACAGTATGAAAATTGGTTAGCAACTAAAGGAACTCGATCAAACACCGGTATGTGCACACCAACATACAAGTTTTGTCCCTTGTTTATAAAAAATTCCCCCCAATCAATAGAATTGACCCAATAGATAATGGAGTAAACCCACACTAAGGAACACTTCCCATAATAAAAGGAAAAGTGACCCTCCTTAGCAAATATCAGTCAGTAAATAAAAAGGGTTCAACCAACAAGTACCATGTTGCCCAAAATTCAAGTTACAGTACCAAGGATTGAGTAAACTCAGTCAGTGACTAGGTAACTCAGTTTCTATAAGAAACTCAGTCTCCATAGTCTTAAGCTCAATTCCCACTGCAGAGAATGATCTCTATAGTAGTTGGCTCGACCAAACACAAGGATAATTGATCCAGATTTTATGAGAAGAACGAAATGAATACAGATTATTAACAAGTGCTTAACACAAAATAACAGAGATAAAGATACATCATACAAAATTCAAATCAATCAAAATCTGTAAACGTCATACTCATAGAACATAGACATATTGATAGTCTGATACCGTATACAATGTACATGATACAAATTATACAATGATATGATACATGTCTGAATCATGATGTAACATTAGAATTTAGAACTAATGTGAATGAACCATAAAATAGAAGTTAGAACCATAAATACTAAATAGCAGTTTGCAAATTTCTCATTAACTTTAGTCTTTAAGTCATCAAAATAAAAATATTTCTCATTAACTTTAGTCTTTAAGTCATCAAAATAAAAATGTATTACATAGATGCTGAGGGAATTCTACCCCAAAATACAAAATAGAGTAGAATCTAGATACAAAATAGGTAGGTACTAGGAATCTCATATCTCATAGACTCATAGATATTAGAGTCACTGTAAATGTCAATAGTCCTCCTCCATGTCATAATCAACATCACTACCACTGTCTTGTCCTCCATCCTCCTCCTCCTCTATGCCCTATCCAAGCTCTGCTGCTCCACCTGTTGGTGTGCTGGATGACTCATCAAGAGGCTCCTCATTGTCATCATCAAAAGTGACCAGCTCTAAGACTGGTTCATTAAGATCCATGTTGGCTAATGCCAACTCAATATTGCCATCCAACACATATCATCAGAAAATACATTCCACATCTTTGTCTTTCCCTTCAACCACTCCTGCCTTTTCCTGTAAATAAGACGAAGGTTGGTGTGCACATACACCATTGTCTCTGCCTTGGACTGCTCAATCCTGCTCTTTTTCACGCTGTACAAATTTCCATATGTTCTCCAATTCCTCTCGCAACAAGAGGATCAAGTAACCTGAGGGACCTTGAAGGCTAACTACTGTAGAATAGGGCATGCAGCCCCATCAGTTGGCCACCATAGATAGGCCTCTTTGACCCCCCTGTCTTCAAGCACATCATACCCTCCAAACCTCTTAGTGCCAGTGGAGAACTTAGCGAAGCCTGCCTCAATCTCATTAAGCAATGCTCTATCCTGGTATATCCTTCTAAATGCTACCTTTCTCCCCTGTGAAATCTCTCCATCCATGTAAGGAGGGAATCTGGGTGAAGGGCCAACACCGACAGTGAGCCACTCTTGACTGTAGAACTTGGGGTTCAAAGAATGAGCCACGCAATGCAAAGGTGTACAATTTTGATCCAGATTTTATGAGCATAACGAAATGAATACAGATTATTAACAGGTGCTTAACACAAAATAACAGAGATACAGTAAAACTGGTTTTCTATTCAATAACGAAATAAGCTAAAACTATAAAATGCAGCGGAAACAAGCTTGCTGAAATGGTGGCGGCTTATCTTTGAGAAGAGATGTGACGGCAGCGTGCATTCACAAGAAGAAGGTTACAATGAGGCTCTGAAGGCCTTTTTACAATAAGAAAGAATGCCAAAAACCCTAGATGATGCAGGAGCATCATGCAAAGCCCAAAGCACGCGACTAAGCCAAAGAAATAGCTGGACGCGCAGAGGAAGAAAAAGAGCATGTTTCCATAAGAACCGTTTTGAATTTTGAACTTAAAAGGCATTAATGTAATAGTTAGGAAGATGGCGTACTTGCATTTATATCTTGGAGGTTGTAAATATATCTTGAGCGATTTCTCTCATCTGTAGAACATTAAGGCATTTAAGCCCTATTAATGAGAGTAGGTAGATTTAAATTATAGATTAGACAGTTTAGAGAGCAGGAGGGAAAACGAATATAGACACCCTCACCATTGTATAGTTGTATCATTAATACATAAGCATAGCACAGAAGAAGAGAGCTGTAGCAGAGAGTTGAAAAGAAGAATCCATGTACAGGAGCTTTGAATTAATATATGAAGCTTTGAGTTAGATTTCATGGTGTTATGATGTTTTATGTTTATACATGGTGAATGGTATGCTTACAGTTGTTTTATTTTCTCTGTTATGCATTTGTTTTAATACTATGTGTATGTATGGTTTCATATTGAATGTTTAAAGTATGAGAGAGAGAGAGAGAGAGAGAGAATGAGTTTCAATTGTTTCTCTTCCTGAGTGGGAGAATTTCCTACAAGGAGTGCAATGAAACATCCGCAAGGTGTGTGTTGACGAGGGTTCTGAGTTTTATCTTAGAAAGCTCAAGAGAGATACTGTTGTTCTCATTCCAGCAAAAGTGCAAGTGGAGCACAAAACCGTGCAAGGTGTGCGCAGGCTAGTCGAGGCCTTAAACTTTTCAACTAAGGTTGAAAGTTAAGGGACTGTTGTTGCAGAGGGTGCATAGAGTCGAAGAATCAAATACTTGGAAGTATTTGAAAGAGTGTCGCAAGGAGTGCACACAGGAGTCCTTTTTGAGGCTTAATCTTGCAAGATAAATCTCAGGAGAGTTAGTACCTTCGAAGTGTTAAAAGGGAGATGGAACAAGTCACTTTGCAGAAGCCAAGCTCAGACGAGGAACACTGGTTCATTTCATAGACGATGTCAAGGAGGGAACGAGGGGTTGAAATTCTCCGAGGAGAGCTCGCGAGGTTGCGAGGACCGTAGGATCCAGAAAAGCTGCAAGGTGTATAGTGGCGGACGAACCCATCACTTTGGTATTAGGAATCAATGTGGACCATTGATTGTGACCTGTTGTGAGCCGTCATATCATTTCAGAACTCAATATTTTGAAGTGTTAGGGGGACGGTAGTCGGAGGCTTGTTCAAATCCCGAAAGCTAGGAAGAAGGACAGGTGGCGAGAGTCCACGCCAGAGATAGAAAGCATTTGAGTGGACAGGTGGTGTACCTTCGTCAATAGTTTGAGTGGACAGGTGGTGTACCTTCGTCAATAGGCAGAGTCAAACCTTGTTGACCATTTCGGAGTTTTGGAGGTCGAAGGGCTGGGAGCCTTGCATCCGGATTCGTGAAGTCGCGAAGTCTGAAACCCTGATGAAGTGAAAAGTCCATTGGGAATCCAACCTTTGTTGAATGCATCAGAATTCAGCATTTTGAGTTTTAGAGGTTGTAGAGATGGGAACTCTTGACAACAGGGATCACGGAATCACGAAACCCAAAGTCCCGGTTTGGCGAAGGGTGCGATCTTACTGAGATCGAGAGACTTGGGTGGTGATTTGTGGTTGATCACACAGGGCATACTCATAAGGACCTGTGGATACATTGTTGTTGTGTGTGTGTGGGATTCCCTGTGGGGGAAAACCAAAGAGTCAATCAGACTTAGGAAGGTAGATTTAGAATGATCCTGAGCAGATCTTCGGCCTGAGGGTTTAGGGGTCTCAATCATTGTGGTATCAGAGCTTGACTCTATTTGTATATTACAGGCAGAGGAAGTAAGAGGAAGAAGAGTATTATGATACACATCATTGTGGTATCAGAGCTGCAGAACAAGTCTTTTCTTTCTGTAGTAGAGAAAAGAGAACCATTTTCAGCCATGCCACCAAGAAGAAGAGACAAACCAATGCCTGATCCAGTAGTGGAGAGAGAAATGCGTGAACTATGTACCAGGCTTGATGACATGGAGATAGCACATAGGTGCACAGTTGACGTTGGGGATATCAGCGAAGCTGACAGTGAAAATGAAGTTGGAGACAAAGGAGAGGAAGTTGTAGTCGAGGATGTTACGGATGAGCGCCTATTCAGGGTTGTTGAAAGGATAGGTGCCAGAGAAAATATGGAGATTCCCATGTATGAGGGAAACCTGGATGTTGAAGAGATTCTAGACTGGATTAGAGCTCTAGATAAATACTTTGACTATGAGGATGTTGAGGAAGATAACAAGGTCAAACATGTTGTCACTAGACTTAAAGGGCATGCAACACTATGGTGGGATGAACTGCAGGCTGACACACGCTGCAAAGGCAAGCAGAAAATCAAAAGCTAGGATAGAATGGTTGCGAAGATGAAAGCCAAATTCATACCCA
>CBVK0103800063.1:0-20801 GCA_900067695.1 Picea abies | reverse complement strand
TTTAAAAATAGAAGGTACACATTAAAAAAAAAGTCACTTTACTAAAAAAAACCACTTAAAACAACTTTATAAAAACTATTACAAAGTCAAGTGCTTGGTAGTACAAATATGAAGGTATAATCCGCATACAAGACAAAACATGTGAAATACCTCCCGAACTAAAAAATCTAACATATAGCTCATTCATCACCATTTATATATATAGCTCATTCATCACCATTTATATTTCACGATATACAAGTATCTTCCTAATATATATGTATCTTTTACTTCTTCTATTTATTTGGAGTTGCGCTACTCGGATAACACCTTTAAGTGATATCCACACGAGTCACATTATATAGATATTAAGTATTACTGTATTTCAAAACAATCCATAATTCCATAATGTGAATACATGTTAAAATCGCAATATCGATTGATAATGTAGTATTCCATATTAGACATTATATTTGTTAATACAACAATAAATTGTTTATATACATACAACTCTGATCTTTATCCAATAGGTACTTATGGATTTAAAACTAAGAAGGAACTGATACTAATGCACTTATATAAATTTATTCGTAATACTAACATTATTTCATAACCCTTTTTAGACCTTATTTGTTTAACTTATTTATTTCATTGCTTATTGATATCAAAATCAACCCAACTGATAATGCAACCGTTATCCTTGGTATCAAGGTCCCAATTTCTTCATATGCCAAATTCGAGACGATGTTATTTAATCAGGCGTTTAATTAATTTTTAATCATAAGTGGAGGTGTCATTAATGGCATTAATAATTATCACTCGAAAGGTGTGGGGCTCCAAAAGAACTATTAATATAAATCAAGTCTATAGGGCAGTTTAATTTATTAATGCTCATGATAATTATTATAATAAAACACTCACAATTTTTAAAATAGTTCGTCCTAAACTAGATCAGCCTATCGGCATACCTGCCGATATGAAAGGACACTTTGACGGGTGTCAGGAAGATGCTGTCAGGTTCGTTGTCAGCGGAGCCGCTGGTTTATCTTTGCCTTTATGAAATTTTTTAGTTACGAATGTTTTTTCCTATGTATTCATTTATGAACAGTCGTCACCTCTATAAACATCGCCGACTCTTTTGCAATAAGATATTCAATTGATGGACCAATCAATTGATAGATAAATAATTTTTTAAATAATATGAAAATAAATAATTTAATTCGATAAAGTTAAACTTAGGAATATGGTTAGATTTTTTTGGTCAATGCTTCAACTAATAGAGAGTCAACGCGAACTCATCGCTATATACCTAGCCTACGGCAGGTATAATAATACCTCTAAGGTAAGAGAACAATTAAACTCTTGAAATATTAAACTATAGGTATTTTATTTAAAAGATTTACATATCTAAAAGATTAAGGTTATTTTATCTAAAAGATTTAGATATCTAGATCATCTTCTTGTCCTGTAACTGTCAATTCGCCAACAATCTTTACTAGTAAACAATAATGCACAACTTGAGTGATATCTTAGATATGTTCGATGACAAAATATTTAACGAATTCTTACCTTCTACAAGAAGAAAATTGGGGTTGGAATTAGTTTTCATAATAGAATGAACCACCTAAACCAAGCAGTCAAGGATTTCCACACTTAATTAAATCGAGTTCTATGGATGCATTAACCATAGTGGATAAGAACTATCATAACACAATTTGATATTAGTTTCCATATAAATTAAAGGCATAATTCCATTAAGGTTTATATATATATATATATATATATATATATCACAAAGAACATGTGATTCAACCCTCTTCAACCTAGTTGTAATTGAATCATCACAAATCAACAATTTTTATTTAATTTGTGAATTGGGACTCCTTTTAGGTTTCATGCTTGAGTAAATCCGAAAATTAATACCATGCACATGATAATGATAGCTAGAACTACAACATTTAAAAAACATAAAAAAACGTTTGTTATTAGAGATGTTCAATACATATTTTAGATAGAAAGATAATAAATATAATACATATTTGATGCCATCAATTTATCTTAATAAGATTGCTAAAGCAAAAGAAAATAGTATCTTTTTTTAAGTACTCGATACACAGATTTTTAACAACAAAAATTGAGGATTAAGGAGTTCACTCATGAACACACTGTTCCAACACAATGTTTAGATTATCATAACCAACATTTGGACAAAGTTACAACAGAAATTAAAATAACAATACAAATTGAAATAACAATGCGACCAAATAAGTAAATACCGTAACCCAATGTAGATGATGATGTAATTGATCTCCAACTCTGAAATCGTGTAACGTTCCTTCTCTCTTTCCAATCACACAACATCACCGATACCTCCTAGCCAACGCTAGGGGTACTCTTCTTCCCTCGTAGCTCCTTGAGCCGCAAAGGGGCCACACATAAAAAAACCAATAACTCAATAGAAAAAACTTTCCCTTGCAAGGAGAGGCTTCCACCTATTGCACAAGCTTGAGCCCAACTCTTCACAAGTAAACTTAGTCAAAAAAAAATTTGGCAGCATAACATTCATCCAATAGTAGAGTAATTTATCTCTTCCTTACTATTTCTTTTATAGGAAACGTTATGTTGACACATGTCCTCCCATGCACAACTAATAACTTTTAAATAATTAAATTAAGGATTATTCACCCACAACACATGTCACACTCTCCTCAAGTTGCACATGTTACATCTTTATTTTATTTTATTTTATTAATCGTTTTCCCTCACACTCCCCAATTTATTCTTCTTTTTCCTCCTAGTTGTCTCTTAGTACCCCAATCCCTCCTTTATTATGTCCCCTAACTAAATTTCAGTTTGAGTTTGATTATGAGTCTTCTCTTAGTTAGGATTTAGTGGTTTAATTCTCTTAGGATACTTCTCTAGGTCAACAACTCATTCTCTCAAGAAATGATTTCTTTTTAATTAAAAAATTATTTTTTATTATTTTCATGCACACATGTTCACATACCCAACTAATTTATGAAGTCTAACTTCCCTTATTCCAGATTAATTTTTTATTTAGTCAAAACATCTTAGACTTAGACTCTTTGTTAGTTTTCTATCTTATAATTTAGTAATTAATTGTATGTTCTTTTCTAACAAAGTCTAAGCATTCTTATTTTATTTTCTAGGCCTTCTATGTTTTTATTGACTCACAATTTTGTTTATGCGATGTGCCCTTCAAGATGCACTCTATTCTCCAAGGGTGGTACTCATCAATGACTAGTTTGGAAGTTTGTCAAACACTTGGAGTCAACACTCCACTGGTTGACCTTGTGAGAGACTAAGATATTTTCTAAGGAATAAGGATTTCGCCTTATTGCATGCCCCTTAGAATTCCTTGTGAGTGAGTGTCTTAGTCTACCCTCATGGCATCGTGGACCTCTTTGAACAAGGTAATCATTAACCTTCAGTTTAGGTCATGATGGGAGTGCTAGTAGGTTATGACAGGGATGTTGCCACACCTCTCCCTCATTCGTCTAGTATCCATGTATGACCCCTTTATTCCTTATGTGAGTTGGATTAACAAGCATCACCAAGCCTTCATCCACTAGAAAAACCAATGTCAATAATTCATATACATACTATCCATACTCAAATCATCATATAACACATACGTGTAATCAAATGCTCAAACTAAATACAAGTCCACTCCCTAACTCAATCTAGAGTCCAAGGAAGTCCCATGATGCCATCAACATCCTCAACCTGTCAAGTTTCCTGCACACTCAGGAAAACTCATCATAATACCTGTCAATATATACATCTAGAAAAATAACATGTAAATCTCAATACTCAGCATGGCATAACTCATAATAAACGAATAAATCATAATGTAACATAATCAGATCACTTGCTTGCAAGTGTCCTCAAAGAATAAGTCAGTATAAAAATGTGATTAGTGGAACTGGATGTTACATACACTCCCTCTTGTTTTAAACTTCATCCAAAAGTTCTTACAATCTAGTAATGAAAGCAATAATGTATATGACAATAATCTACATATCCAATCTATCAAACAAATAAGGAAACTGTTGACGCATCTCATATGCATCCTCCCAAGTAGTCGTGTGTGGACTAAAATTGTCCCATTGGACCTTGACTTGATCAACTATTCAATGTCATAGTTGTCGAGTGCAATGGTCCAGTATGTGGATTGGCTCCGCCATGAGAGGATCCTCGTCCTACATTTGCAAAGAACTCAAGTTAATGACATTTGACAGAATCAGGAAAGGCTAGTCGGTAAGCCATAGGTCCTTTTCTTTTTACAACTTCGAAAGGTCCCACAAACCTAGGAGAGAGTTTAGCACCCTTTCAAAACTTGATTGAAATTTTTTGCAGTTTCACCCATAAGAAAACTTCGTCACCAACCTCATAACTGCGATCAATGTGATGTGCATCAGCATAACTCTTTTGTCGATGTTTCTCTTCTTTAATTATTTGTCTTATAGTTCACATTTTCTCTTCCATTTCTTGGATTACTTATGGTCTAACTAGGACCCTATCCTCTAGTCGATCCCAACTAAAAGGTGTCTGACACAGTTGTCCTTAAAGAAACTCAAAAGGTTCAATCTTAATCAAAATTTAATAACTCTTGTTGTACACGAATTCTACCAATGGTAAGAATTCTTCCCAGCATTTTTGTTGATCCATTACATACATTCACAAAATATCCTCTAAAATATGATTTGTTCTTTCAGTTTGTCCATTTTTTTCGGGGTGATATGTTGTGCTAAAATTCAGTTGTGTTCCCAATTCCTCTTGGAAACTAGTCCAAAATCATCCAGTGAACACCGATCCTCGATCAGATATGATCTTTTTTGGTACACCATGCCATCTCACAATATCGCTAACAAAAACTCTAGCTATATTCGGTGTCTGATATGTCGTATGAAATGGAACAAAGTGTGCACTCTTTGTCAAAGTATCAATGACCATGAAAATGGAATCATGTCTCCCTACCGTTAGTGGAAATCAAACAATAAAATCCATCGAAATGACCTCCCATATCAATTCAGGATTCACA
The DNA here is from genome assembly GCA_900067695.1 of Picea abies. Lineage (NCBI taxonomy): Eukaryota > Viridiplantae > Streptophyta > Pinopsida > Pinales > Pinaceae > Picea > Picea abies. The sequence goes on along the minus strand of CBVK0103800063.1, from coordinate 15,757 downwards.
TGCGGTTGTAACAATCCCATTGGATGTCTATGTTCATCCTTCACTTGTTCAAATTCAAGACATCTCGCCACATAATTAACTATATCGGTCTTCATTCATTTCCAAAAGAATAAAGGTTTAAGGTATTCCTTCATCTTCATGACTCCCGAATGGGCCATGTATATTTCTCGATGAGCTTCGTTCAAAATTAAATTTCTTAATTCGTCATTTGGTGGTACATAAATTATTCTATTATATCTTAAAAGTTTGTCATTGCTATTGGCTTCGCACGAACTACTATTTCCTACTACCTGCATGGTTGACCCAGGGTTCAAGTCTTTCAGGGTACCAATAAAGCCTAAAAATATCGGCCCCTCTGGTAAACCAGAAGGAAACGCAACACACATAATGCACTGCACAGTCTCACCCGAGATAGCTTTAAATGGGTGGTTGTAAGACTCAAGGGTTTACAACCTAGGATTGAGTATGAGATATGGGATCTGTATTCTGAGCCATTTATTCTAACTTGTGTTACAACCTACTGTTATTCTCTTTTATATTTTGATTTTTGTGGTATCTTTTTCATTATATCCCAACAACAATTAACCAAGCAATATAATAACTCATTCATTCATTACACACAACGCTTAACCAATAAAAGTATGACAAAGATATGAATGCATTCATCATATTGGACAAGTATTATTGTGGTTCACCCCCTCCTGGGCTACGTCCACAAAGATCTGGCTCTTGGCTCTCTTATTATGGTAGTTTTTCAATCTCGTGCCATGTGCTTACAATTTTCCTCGTATGGGTAAGATATCTATGAGGTGAACTAGACTGCACTAGGCTCCTCGATCTGCAATCTAATCCTCAAGATCTACCTTCTCTCCTCCTCTCTAGCTCAATATCTTTACAAAAGTGGTTCTCTAATAAAAAACAATACATAAAAATAATCAAACCTTCATAGGTAGTGAATCGAACCCAATCGAACTCTTTTATGATACCTCTATATCTATATTTCTATCTATTGGGTTCATGAGCCATTTACACAAAACCTTACAAAACCCTAACCCTACCATCGTTAGGTCTTCCTTCTCTGCATGTGTGCTTTTCTTCCCTCCAGCTGTTGCCTCCTCCTTGCATCCGTGTGTGTTGTGCTTCTTGCCAGTTGTCACTTTCCTCTTGAACGCTTTCTTTCCCACTTCGGACTGCTGCCAACAGGCACCCAACACTGACATATGACTCGTCCTGAGTCACCTAATCCTTCTAAGCTGCCTTGATCTCCTCGGTGATCACCTGGAACGTTTCCCTCAGCTCTGCTGCTTTTGTCAGTGCCTGCGCGGTCCTCTCCTTAATGGTATCCACTACCTGAATTGCCACTTCGTCACTCAGTAATGCTGCACATTCTACCCGTGTCTGTACCATCTATGTTCTAGTTGCTTCTTCCTGTGTGAGTACTTCTGCTACCCGTTCCTGTAATGGTTCTATTTGAGTCTGACGCTCATGCTTTTGTGTTTGCGCAGTGATAAGTTCTGCCTGCATCTTCTTCAACTCTTGCATCCCCTTGACGCGTTCTGGGATTGGTATGGTATTTTTTCTCTGTTTGAGTTCTTGGATCGCTACATTGATCCTTTCCTCTTCCTTGTCCCATCGTTGAACCTGTGGATCCTCCTCCAGTCTTGTCCAAAGTTGCGATGCTTTCTCAAGCAAGTCAGCTGTTGTGCTAACCTATTTATCCATCTCCTGTAGTTGCATTGTTGCTACCTGTCTCCTTTGCTCCTTTACTGCTGGTGGAGTTGTTGGTGTTAGCTGTTCTCAGAGATCTTCGATCTCCTTCTGGTATCGAGCAATTTCATGTGCAATCTGGTCGATATTTTCTGTGGCTGGGTGTTCGTTTCCTTGCGTGGTGCTTGGAAGTTTTCCAAAAATTTCTCCCACTCTACGTTCCAATTCATTTCTTCATTCTGTCTCCTTCTGAATTTTGGATTTGGCCTGCTCATACTCTTTTTCCAAAGCTTCCCGCTGCTTTGTTTATTTCTATAGCTCAACTAAGTTTTTATGTGCCCGAGACTGCATCTCGTGGTCGATGCTAACCTGTAATTTGTATAGTGCTATTGATGGCATCCATGTCAAGACCAATTGAATGTGGTCCAAATATTTCATTAGTGTTTGTCCCACTATTTCATCCATTCGTAGCATGCTCAATTTTATGTAGATCATTGCATGTGTGTGTGGCATTGGGAGGTCTGGGTCTACCTCCACTCTTTTGTTGGTTTATGTTGTTGACGGTTGTGTGCCTCTACTGCTACTTGATCTCTAGGCCTCCCCGAGTGTCCTGAGGAGCTGTCCCATTTCTGCCAGCTCTTTCTGCAGTTTATCCCTGTGATGTGCTGCGTTATCGAAGTCTTCTGCTAGACAATACTGGACCATTCTTGCGATCATTTCTCCATCGTCCTCCGTTATTGTGTAGTCTGGTGATGCTCATTGCGAATTTGATTTCTTGCGCGTGCCTTCTTCCTATACAACTGGTCTCTTGGTTCCCCCTGGTTCCTATGTGTTTGGATTTGGGGCGGTCTCCTGTGCTCCCTTAGCTTGCTTTGGTTGTTCGTTGGTCTCTTTCTGCCCCTTCTCAGTCCTTATTGTCTTTGCCCCTTCGTTTCCCTGAGTCAGCTTGTTTTGGCCCGTTCTTGGTTTCTTAGGCATTGGGTTTTGCAGAGGTTGTGTTTCCGCCTGCTCTGCTTCTCCTTCTGTAGGTCCTTCTGATACTTCCCTGGGACTGGATGGAATCCTCCATGCATCAGGCCATTCGTTGATGACCATGTCTATATCACCTTTTGTGATGAAGTAGCGCATCGATAGCCACTATTTATCTGGATCCTGTCTTGGTTGTATACACATGGCTTGACGTGTAGCCCATAAGTTAGTGATGTCCCCATATCGCGCGACAACCTCTCGTGTTATTCTCCATGATTGGATAATATTTTCTTGTATGCCCCATAGGTATGCTTCAAAGATGATTCCATTTTCCTTCTTATGCCTGGCTTGCGGCCTAGATCTCAGTAATAGATATCTCGCTCCCATTGGCTGTGGTCTAGTAGCAAAAACTACATATTTTGGTTCCCACCATCCCATGAAGGCTAGGAGGGTGAGTAGCCATGAGTAATGGAATTATGTACTGAGGTCCTGAGCATCCTTGCAGTCCACTTGGAACAAGTTTAATAGATTAGGACCCCAACTCACGAAGGTGCCTTCTGCGCACTGAGCTGCAACAACGATGACTCCTGTTGGTACTTCGTCTTTGCGGCATTTTCTTAACAATTTACAGGATAAGATTTTTGCACCTAATTGTGTCACTGCATTATTGATCCGTTTGATTATAATGCCTCTTGTCCCCCTGGCGGTACCATATTTTTTCTTCATTTCCTTTGCTAAGGCTTTCTCCTTGGATTATCATCCAGAAGCAGCACGGGATCCATACCCCGATTGGGTAGTCTTGTTATCTACGCGATACGTTCAACAGTTATGGGGATGGGTCTGTCCAGCCATATATCCCCTCCGCGCATGACTTCTAATAATTGCTTAATGCATGTTGTCGCATACTGGCCTCTCCCAAAATGTGGAAGTTTCAACAACCCTAAAATGCTTGTTCTGTCCAGTCCAACTGCCCATTGATGTGGTTGGCTGATCATTTCTCCAAGTTGGTTTACCACTATGTTCTGCATAAAAACCCTTGGTGCAAGTTTTGAGTACTTGGTTTCATCTGATATGTCATGGTCAGAATACTTGAGCTTTCTGACATGACCTAGTAGCTGTGAATCTACCTGTAATCCCTCTAGGATGCGTGGTAGCACAATTTATGTTGTCAGTTTCTTGCGAGGTGAGCTTGGTATCAGAACTCTGTCTTCTTGTGGTGGTGGTTGGTACGAGGTTCCAACAACTCCTGGTTGCTTCCCTATAAGCCATTCTAGCCAAGCCGAGGTAGTTCTTGTGGTCTTTTCTGTTGGTTGGCCTAGGCTGGGTACCTACGAATCGTCTGGTTTCCCTTTTGATCCTTGATTCTATGTCATTCTGTTACCTTCTACAGCTGGTTCAGTGCTTTCTAGTTGCACTTCCTATTGGGTTTCCACTTCTTGGTTATGAGGTTCTTGTGCCGCTGCTGGTGTGTCCTCTTTTAGGTCCTCTTCTTTTGGCTGATGAATCTCTTCCAGCATCGATGTAGAGTTCATTGGTGGTATCTCTGGGGAAGGGATCTCATTGATATCAATGATCTCCGATGCAGTGGGTAGCCAGATGTCCTTATACAGCTTCAGTCAGCTCCTGTTGATCATTCCTCTGGGGTCTGTGCCTGCTAAATATCTTAACTGTACAACTCCATTGTCTGTTACATATTTGACTTCGTATGGTCCTAACCAATGCATTCTCAGCTTTCCTGGGTGTTGAAGTGATTTTCCGTCATAGAGAAATACTAGATCTCCTTCCTTGAAAGTCTTCTTCTTAATGCGTTGATCGTGCCATGCTTTGTCTCTAGCCTTCTACACTTGTTGATGGAATCCTACTAGGATTCGGTCTTCTTCCATTGCTAACAACTAGTTCAGTCTTTCTTGTATTGTGTCGCATTCTATCATTTGTGTGATAGTTGCTACGCGTAATCTAGGTACTAAAAATTCTAATGGCACTACCGCTTCTTGGCCATAGATGAGTTTGAATGTTGTGTGCCCTATAAATTTATTGCATGTCATCTTATACGCCCATAATACTACTGGTACTTTGAGGTCCCAGTCGTCTCTGTTGACGTTGCAGATCTTTGTCAGTGCATTCTCTAGAATTTTGTTAAAGGCTTCTACTGTGCCATTCGCCTGTGGATGATACGATGTGCTTTTCTAGTGGTGAAATTCAAATTCTTCGAGCATTGCACGGATGGTGCTATTTATGAAATGCGTTCCTTGGTCACTCATCAAAACTCTTGGCCACCCAAACCTAGTAATTACGTGTTCAAATAAGAAGTGTGCAGTTGTCTCTGCACTGCAGTCTTTTACTGGTGTGTCTTCTGCCCACCTTGTTAGGTATTATGTCATGGTGATGATGTATCTTTCCCCTGTTCTTTTGGTTGGTGGGTTAATTGGTCCCACAAAGTCTATTGCCCATTTATCAAATGCCTATAATGTCACTTGCGATTGTAACGACATCTCATCCCTTCTGTTGGGTTTGTCTACCCTTTGACAAACATCACATCCTTGAAAGTACTCTTTCGAGTCTCTGTGAATCGTTGGCCACCATAATCTTACACGAAGTACCTTTTGCGCGGTATATTTTCCCGCATAGTTTCCTCCTACCAATCCCTCATGGGCTTCTGCTAAAATTCTTGGTCGTTCATGCTCTAACACGTACCTTCATAAAATACTATCTGCGCCCATTTTATATAGATGTTCTGCGATCAGTTGATAATTGGCTGCGTGAACTATCAGGTTCTTCTTCTGCGCGGTGGTATATTCTTACGGTGTAGTACCTATGCTCGAGTACTAGATGATCTCTATGAATTAGTCATCAACAATCTGTACTGAGAATAATTGGGCATTCAAAAAGTTGTCTTCTAAGTTCATGGGTTATTATTCATTTGTGACCCGTGATAGGTGGTCAGGTCGTACATTCAGTTTTCCTGGTTTAACTATTACTTCGAAGTCAAATTCTTGAAATAACAGTAACCATCGACAAATTCTCCCCCCAACACTAGCTTGTTGACTAGGTATTTTAAGGCTGAGTGATATGTAAAGATATTAAAATGTTTTCCCAATAGGTAGTGTCTAAACTTCTGCAGTGCGTAAACCATATCTAGGCCTTCTCTTTCCATCATGTTATAATTCTATTCTAAGTTTGATAGTTTTCTACTTGTGAACACTATCAGGTGATCCAAGTCTCCTGCTTCTGGATGTGCAAAGATAACTCCAAGTGCTATCGTTGATGCATCTACATGTACATGGAATGTCTTTCCCCAGTCTGAAAATACTAATATCGGTGAAGTGACCATCTTTTCTTTCAGAGTATCCAAATCGTGTTGACACTCATTGTTCCATTGGTACTTTGTGTCCTTTCTTAGAAGTTTTTCCATTGGTGTTGTGATATGCGCATATCCTTTGATGAATTTCTTGTAGTATCCTGTGTGTCCTAACATCACTCATAGCTGACAGAATATTTTTGGTGCTGGTAAATTAACGATGACTGCAATATTTGCCGGATCAACCAATAGTCATTGTTTGCATACTATATGGCCCAATAGTATCCAAAATGGTGTCCCAAATATGCATTTCTTTATGTTTATTGATATCTGACAATGTCTGCATCATTCTAGCATTAAGTGTAAAACTTCCACATGTTTTTTCAACAGACTATAGACTGTCCAGTCATCCAGGTATACTTCGAGAAACTGATGGATGAATTCTTTAAATGATGAGATAACCACTCTGGAGAATATTGTTGGTGCATTCTTCAGTTCAAATGGCATGACTCTATATTGGTAAGATCCCCAATCCATCGCTAATGTGGTCTTGTATCTGTCCTCTTGTGCTATCTTGATCTGATGGTAGAATGAGAATCCATCAGTGAATGAGTAATCTTCGTTTCCCCCCACATTCTCTAACACTTCATCTGTGAATGGTGTAGGGAATGGGTCGTGTAGGCATGCATCATTCAACTTCGTCAATTCAACGCATATCTTGATCCCTATTCCTTGTTTCTTTTCTTGTACGACCACCAGGCTTATCCATTCTGATTCCTCGACTGGTTCAATTATGTCGGCTTCGAGCATTCGGTCAATCTCCTCTTTAACTTTATGTTTATATATGGGGTTCAGTCTATATGGTCACTGTCTAATCGGTCTCGCTTCAGGTCTGAGAGGTATCTTCGTCTCTCCCAGTTCTCCTACCATGCCCTTCATCTCTGTAAATGTTGTAGGAAACAAGTCACTATACTCGCGTAACAACTCTGTGATGCTTTCTATTGTTGGCTCATCCCAATAGTCAATAATGATGGCCATTTTGGGATGTTTAGTTTTTCTGATGTTAACTTTCTTTACCTTGATTGGTGTGGAAATAACTTCGGATTATATGGGTGGTCCCTTCACATCTCTTTCACCTTATACTTCTTCAATCTAAATATTGTGCGGGTCATCTTCGTCTGGTGCTTCCTCCTATACATGGTAACATGAAAGTAGTTCCTTGTATGTCTGCTTATTTCACTGTTGCTCTTCAATATTAAGTTCTATTTCCATTTCTTCAATGAATATGACTCCTCTGATCCGTTTTAGGGATGCATCTATGTTGGGGTTCTCATGCTCAAATGAGAAAGTGATGGTAAAGTTTTGTTACAATGTCGTCCATGTTGTAGTTCCTTTGCGCAGTTCCTGATCTGTATACCAGTTCATTGGTATTCCCTCTAATGTGTGAATGAAGTGGTGAGGCCATTCCTCTGGTGGTGTCATTTTCCACAACGTTTTTCACTCCTCCAAGTGTTTTTCTTGTGTCCCTAGTCCTTCATATCTCCATTGTTTGTTATTTTTCTATTTTGCGCGGAACCTTATGCGCAGTAACCACTTACATTGGTACCAGTTTGTGATAGTCTCCTTGTGTGCGCCCCACCATATTGCGGGTGTGGCCTTCAGTGCTAAGTCCAGTGCTAGTAGCCTCTGGTTCTCTAATACTTCGTCTTCATATTGTGTCAAGAATTTTTCCAAATCATTTAGTCCGTGGAAACTAGGTGGTTCTTTGATTTCTATGCCTATCCATCGTACTGCGCAGTCTATTCTTGCACATCTTCTTTTGGATACTTTGTGTAGTCTCTGCTGCTAGTTTTCTAGCCCAGTGTCTGAATCTCTTGCACATGAAGTAATGTTGTGCCAACTCAGTACCCCATCTGCAGTTGGGTTTACATAATCCTCCTCACACGCAGTTGTTCTGTACAACTAGCCGATGTCCTCTAAGTCCAGGCAAGTGGGTTCTACGAACCTGTCCCCTTTTGATGGGTCTAGTGGTGCTATGACCGTGTAATCTTTGGATTCAAATGTCATTTTTCTTTTCTTCAACTTGATTATGGTCTGGTTTTCAAATTCCCAATCCAGACCGAGTAGTGTCGGGAATGGTGTTGTGCCATCTATTATTTCGATGACTTCAAAGTCTGATTTAGTGCGCACTCCATCAAGATCTACTGTTAATCCTTTCAGTCGCCCTATTGGTAGGACCCTATGTTGGTTTGCTAGTTTTAGTTGGACATTTGAGTATCCCAATGTTGTCTCTCCCATGCATTTCCAAGTTTTCTTGGGTACCACATTCGCTTCAGATACTAGGTCGAGTATGATGTCTCTCATATTAAAATCCCCAATGTTAGCATGAAGTCTAAATTCCCTACTTGTTCTTCTTCTTGTGTGTAGATGATTGACAATTTTCAGTTCTATCTTTTGTTCCATCTCCCTGTTGCTAAATAGTTGCATAGGGTTTATTAAGTATAGTTAATTAAATAATTAACCGTCTTAATGTGTATTAGTTAAGTAATGATTAACTATTAATAATATTAATTAATTAATTATTGTTTAATAAATGTCGATTAATTAATTAATTGATTACTTAACACATTCAATGATTTGGGTAATGAATTAAATGGCTTAATAACTTTAAATTATTTATTATAAGACTTTACGTATGCAGGGGGGAATGAAGCATTGAGTGGAGGGATAAGGTAATAAATGGTAGGATAAGGTAATGAATGGAGGGATAAGGTGGGTGGGCATTGAAAGAGGGTAGGGAGTCGGTGAATGGGAGGAGATATGATTGGGCAGAGGCTTTGGGAAGGGGATTATGAAAAATTGGGAGGAGAGGACTGTAATTTTTTTGTTGGATATTTTTCTGGTTTTGGAGGTTGGGTGAACTGTTGCAGGGGGCACCAGGTTGTTGGGAGTTTTGGGCTTGGGGGCCAGGAATCCTCATGAAATCCTAGAGATAGGGAGTTGGATAGGCTGGTCCTAGCTGGCTGGGTGGTTAGTCGGTTTTAGGCAGGGTTTGGTCAGAGAATCAGGTAGGGATTAGACAGAGCAGCAGGGAGGACAACCAGATAAGAGAGAATTTAGCATCAGGTAGAGGTATTTTTATTTATGAATTTGTTGGGTTATGTGGTTGTTATGTAATTTATTAGATTGTTATTCATAAGTTCAAATTTTTGTTGCTTATATGCCGAATGAAAGAAATTACTTATTGTTTATGCATCGAAGTAATCTTATCTGTTTAAATTTATGAAATTTTTTAGGCTTAATTAATTTAGGTCCCTACACATGGTATTTGAGCTTCAGTTTGAAGAAATGGAGCCTTAAGGGCCTACCTACCCACTTGCCCAACTTAGGAATGGAACTGTACCCAGCCAAACATTTAAACAACTCTGAAACCCTTTAATTAGATGAAAATCCAAGTTCTAGCTCCACCTCCGCCTAACCTGCAAGCCAAGCACAATTTCTTTTTAACATAGATCTATATATAAATAATATGCACATTAAAAATGTACAAGACATAATAATATACTAATTGAAGTGTTAAATAAATTTTAACACTTGTTTCAAATAAACCAACCTATGTAAATGAATACATTTATATATATATTCTGCCCAGGAATGCATGAACAGGTTTATAAATAAACAAGCAAACTTCTCAAGGTGCATGTGCTGGATGCATAGGTTCATACATTTCATACATCTATTACTCTTAGCTTGCATATATCCTTGACTACCACACTATCTTAAATTGACAAATCTTAGATAAAAGGGAATAAATTATTGGTTTGGCCAAAGGATGATAAGCACTTTAGTTCATTCCAGTGTAGCTAGTCTTGTTGAACTACTGCCTTCCAAAAATTGATATCATTTATAGTTTTATTGTTGGAATAATTATGACTAATATGTATTTTGTGTGAAAACAAGAATAAAATAGAAAGCTACAACCAAAGTTGAAGGTAAAGACAAGAACTAATGGTTGTAATGACAACAATAATAACTACCAACATACAATAAACAAAGTCGACTCCAAGGCCCTCCTAGCCTCACGATTTCACCTCTAGCCCTACTGTTCAGAAAATATGGGACTTAACCCTCCTCAAAACACAGGGATTTATGTAGAGACTCATTGTCAATGTGACATAGTCACTCCTGATATATTTCAGCCACATGATCTACTAATAAAGAGGCATCAACCCCCTTAGAGATGCACCAGTGTCCCTCCTAGAACACACGAATCAAAGCGCACCTACAATCATACAATACACAGGTTAGTAAAACCACAATAAACACATCAAATCCAAAGATCAAGTCACAAATAAACACTCACAACAAGCCTCGACAACACATACCAAGCGCTAAGGAGGGAGCACACAAGGGGTCAGAAAACATGCACTACATGACCTGCAAAACCAAGTGCCAAACCCATGAGTCGTTTGTGCTCAACGCGTAGGGTAGGAGCCACAGAATAAGAATCGAGCAAAGTCACATGGAGGAGAAGCTAGGGGGCACATGTACAAAGATTTCTTTATGGTCTTAGGTCCTGTATGAAGATCCAATCATTACTATTAATCTCAAATAGGTCCAGATACAAAAAAAAATCAGTTGGCGAACATGTTTGCACCATTTTTAAGTAGTTGTTCAATGGAGTGGATAACTATCAGCTGGCAAACAGGTCTGCAAATATGTTTCAAGTAGATGTTCAATGGGATGGATAATTATTAGATTCAAAGGGAATGGCACAATAGATGAGAAAAACAGGCTGAAAATCCTCGCAATCATGCTGAAGCATTTAAACCCAGATGTACATGAATAAAAGAAGGGGGATTTGGGGAGAGAAATTCAATTAAGCCCGAGGGTTTGCAGATCTCTTAACGAGAGGGAAAGATTGAGAAAAGCACATGAACGAAACCCAGGCAAACATATTTCCCAGTAGCAAATTGGAAGATGATGGCTTGAAAAAAAAAAAAGATCATTGATGCACACATAAACGAAGGAGAACAGATGATATACAAAGTAGGTTATCCCAGATGATTGACAAGTAGAAAGAAAGACGATAGTATGGCCAAAATTGAATACAAATTGCAGACATGCAATTAATATTGCTAGAACAATGATAAGCCACCGTGTCGTCTACATGCTTCCAAAGTTTAAATGTTGGATTTCTACTTGTGTTCATTTGAAAAGGAAAGCGAGGTGCTCTAAATCTCAAAGCAAAATGGTGGCGCATTGGTAATAGGGATGGTTTCATTATAAACTAAAACTACGACTCTACAAATCATCAAAACCAGTAAAATAAAATGAAAACTACATTTATTTCATTAAAAGAGAAACCAAAACATAATTCTTGAATGTTTCAGAGATAAAAGTCATTGAAAATACAACAGACAATATTCCATTTAACCAAGAACCCACCAAAACATATTTGGGATTGCTATTCAACAAAAAACGAAAATGAAAAACCCATGAAACAACAAGTCGATGCCCAAGTCAAATGCCAAGCCACCGAGGAACGAGGGAACTCACCACTGTGATTGATGCGCCCTCCATTCCTAGAACTCAAGGATACCAAGGTCGACCTAGCAGGGAGATGGCCATGGTCGCCGGTCTCATCCTTCACCCTGAACGCTTAAAAAAAAATGAAATGTAAAGAGGAGAAGGGTAGGGTTTAAAGAGATAAAAAGGAGGATATTAGGGTTAAGGGATGAGTGCCAGGGGGAGGGGGTACGTGGGCCTCATGCGAGGACCCACTGCTCGACCTTATATATATATATTTATTATTATTTATTATTATTTTTTTATGTTATTTATTCTATTTTGTTTTAAATTATGTTGAATTATTAAAATGTGTTATAAATTACTTGTTTTAATTGTATTTTAAATTTTAGAATGATTAATTCCAATTTAAAAAAATAATTGATTTCAAATTTTAACTTTATTACAAGCATTAATAATATTAATTAAATATTGATTAATGGATTAAATGACCAGTGGTTAATTAATTAAACGATTAAATGATTAATAAGAAGGATTAATTAATTAAATGATTAATTAATTAAAAAGTGTAATTAACATAACATAAGATTCGAATAAAATTTATATTGGATTAGATTAAGTTTGGGTTAGATTAAATTTTGTTGGAGCAAAAGGGTTTTGAACCCACGGCCACTCACCATAGTCCAAGCCTTGGAAAACAACCAAACACCAATGTGCCACACATGAGTCATTATAAAACAAATTCTTATACATAAATAAATTAATAGTCATAAAATACTATCCTGAAGTATAATCTCCAATTATCCATGTTAACCAAACACTGAGTTTCGTTCCCTCAACCACCGAGCCAAGTGCCAAGTCTCTCCATTCCATTCCACCAGTCAAAACCAAGCGCGAAGCTACAATGCCTGAAAGCCACTCTACAATCATCAAGACTCACACTTGCAGCCACCAAGACACACAATTCAATGCATATGTACAACGCGCCAAGGAAAGCTCACGAGTCAAGCATCGAAGGATAACCTTAGACTCATTTCATAAAAATTAGGTTGGAAGTCACCTTAATTAGTTGTAAACACAAAGTATAAGGACTTAGAACAAGATAAGTGGGAGGGGGCTTCATGCGCACTAGGTAGGTAAGTTAGAGAAATTGCCTAGTATGGTGCAAATCTATCATAGCTACGGGGCGAGGGAGTCAATAGTTTTCTTAGGAGAAGAAATCAAGCTTAGACGCTTTAGCCCTAACCTAGCCACCTCCCCTAAAGAGAGTCATGTATGTTTACAGACAAGTAAAAAAAACTTACGACTAATCATGTTTTCTAGTTAAGTTGCGCAAATGTGGAATGTCCTTGCACTCACCCTGACAACTTTGGTTGATGTAGGTTAAATCATACAGGATGGTTAGGACTTGAGGGAATCGTGGTAGAGGAGCATCTTCGCAGGCACTACCAACATTTCCAGCGCCGCCACCACCATCGCCTAAACTAGCTCTCATACTGCGCTCTTTAGAGGCCATAAATGAGACTTTAAAGGGGTGTCAACCAACAGGGATCGAAGTGGAGACCCCACCATCTGGAATGGGTAATCCAGAAGCATCAAGGGATTCGAGGGGAGGACCTCAACCTGAATACATCACTAGAGAACTGCAGAAGATCAAACTTCTGAAGTTTGTCGGGGGTCGCGCCAGTGAACGCGCAGAAGCATGGTTGGAAGGCATGACAAGGTGTTTTTCCTTAAGGGACTATGCATCCACTTCAAAGGTGAAGATAGAAATTTTTCAGTTGAGATACAATGCCTTGAACTGGTGGGGCAACCTGGAACGGAAACTGCATCTTACCTCAGACACCATATCTTGGGAACTTTTCGAGGAAAGGTTCCAAGGGAAATATCTGCCATCTTACTATGAGGAAGAACAGGTAGGAGCGTTTCATGCACTAGTTTAGGGAAGCAGGACCATAGAAGAATATGAGATTAGGTTTATGGAATTGGTCAAGTATGTTTCATATATGGATAACGACCAACGATAGGCAGAACGCTTTGTCTATGGGTTGAACCCTAAGATAAGGGCTATGGTGCGGATGTGGAAACCGTCTTCAGTAGCAGAAGTTGTGGAAAATGCACGTTATGCGAAGGAACACATGAACTTAACTGTAGGTACGAGACCAACCTTTCCACATCATCTTGGATTTGTAGGGAAGAACCCTAGGAAATTTCCCAGGGGAGGGGGCTCAAGGCCACCTCCATACGGTAACAGAGTCTCACCAAGGACAGTAGCCACAGGGATTTCAATGGCAGCAAGTGCAACATCTCGTTCATCACCAACAACACAGGCAGGTCCATGACCATCTCAGGGAGCAACTAGTAGGGGCAGGGGTTCGAGGGGAAGGAACTCATTTCACATAACAGTGCACAGGTTCAATCCCGTGTGACCTGTTGGGGGTGCGGAGGACCCCATTACCAGCATGACTACCCAAAGTTACAATAATGATTTGTGCATAGAGAAGGAAAGGCCCCGATGGGAAGAGCAAGTAGCAGTCACCAGATTTACGCAGCAATTAATAATCACTAGGCCGAACATCAATCCATGGTGGTGGAGTCATCAGGTACACTAAATCATATCAATGTAAATATTTTATTTGATTCTGGTGCGACAAATAGTTTCATTTCACCATCTGCATTAGAAAAGAGTGGGTTGGCAGACTATGAGCATAATGACTTTAAACAAGTCAAGATGGCTTCGAGGGAAAAACAAGTGGTAGGACCTAGTGTTGATAATTGTATAGTAGACCTGGGAGTGTGTACTACCAGGTTGAAGGTTTACGTTACTACTCTTGGGGCGTATGACCTAATCATTGGAATGGATTGGTTAGAATATCATCGAGCTTTGGTAAATTGTTTTGAAAAAAGGGTGCTCTGTGTAGACGACGAAGGAAGGCCAGTAGATATCCAGGGTGTACAGAGAAAGGTGTCATTACGCTTTATCTCAACTATGAAGGTTAAGCGATGCTTGAGGCAAGGGTGTCGACTTTATGTCATTGAAGCAGTGAATGAAAGGAAGTGACCCTCCTTGGATCAATACCCGGTATTGTCAGAATTTAAGGATGTTTTTCTGAATGAGTTACTAGGGTTACCTCCTGAGAGGGAGCTTGATTTTACTATTGAGCTAAAACCTGGTGCAGAACCAATTGCCAAGACTCCATATCGGATGATAGCACCAGAACTTTGTGAGTTGCAAATGCAGTTGAAAGAGTTACTGGAATTAGGGCTAACAAGGCCCAGTGTTTCACCTTGGGGTGCACCAGTAATTTTTGTAAATAAGAAGGATGGATCCTTACGATCGTGTAAAGATTACAGGGACTTGAACCATGCTAGAGTGAAAAATAGGTACCTGATGCTGCAAATAAATGAACTCTTCGATCAGATGGAAGGAGCAGCGGTATTCTCAAAGATCGATTTGCGATCAGGGTATCATCAGTTAAGGATTAAGGAAGGCGATATCCCAAAACTTGCCCTTTCGAACTCGGCTTGGGCATTACAAGTTTTTTGTAGTACCTTTCTGATTGACCAATGCGCCAACAGTATTCATGAGCCTCATGAACGGCATATTTCGGAAGTACTTAGACCGTTTTGTACAAGTCTTTCTAGATGACATCCTCATCTATTCCAAAAATGAAAGATAACGTGAGGAACACTTACGAGTGGTGTTGTCCCACCTTAGACAGAAAAAATTGTATGGGAAGTTGTCGAAGTGTTCCTTCTATCAGAAAGAGATCCACTATTTAGTTAATATCATTTCCGGTGAAGGAATCTCTGTGGACCCAGAAAAGGTAAAGGCCATTATGGAGTAGCCAGTGCCGAAAAATGCCCATGAGGTGAGAAGATTCATGGGGATAGTAGGTTATTATTGGAGATTTGTGGAAGGATTTTATAAAATAGTGAAACCCATCACCACTTTGCAGTGCAAGAGGGTTAGGTATGAATGGACAAAAGAATGTGATAGTGCATTCATTGAGCTTAAGAGGTTACTAACTAGTGCACCAATTTTACGAGTGTTGGATATGGAAAAGGACTTCACAGTCTGCACAAATGCCTCGAAGCAAGGGTTGGGGGCCATGCTAATGCACGATGGAGGAGTGATAGCTTATGTGTCAAGGAAGTTGAAGAAACACAAAGAGATATACGTGACTCATGATTTAGAGTTGCTAGCTGTAATGCTAGCTCTGAAACTTTGGAGGCACTATCTTGTGGGGCGAA
>CBVK0103800061.1:0-13015 GCA_900067695.1 Picea abies | reverse complement strand
CTCAGTTGAACTTAAGCATAACTTATCATCCTGAAACAGATGGCCAAACTGAGAGAGTAAATCAAGTCATGGAAGACATTCTTAGGATGTATGTCATGGATAATCAAACCCATTAGGAGAAGTACCTACCTTTGGTAGAGTTTGCCTACAATAACCGTTTTCATAGCTCCATCGGAATGCCACCCTATGAAGCTCTGTATGGGAGGCCATGTGGAACGTCGTTGAGTTGGGATAGATTAGAAGACCAAGTAACAGTTGGGCTAGAATTGATTCAAGAGATGGAGGAACAAGTGATTCAGATTAGGCAGAGACTAAAGGAAGCACAGGATAGGAAAAAAAGTTGCGCAGATGCACACAGGACTGACCGAAGTTATGAAGTGGGAGACCAGGTTTTCATTTGTATCAGGCCTAATAAGAGTACCATATGGTTCGGGAAGGGGACAAAGTTGTCACCTTGATTTATAGGACCGTTCAAAATCCAAGAGAAAATTGGACCCGTTTCCTATCGTCTCATATTGCCACCCCACTTGCATAAAACTCATAACTTTTTTCATGTATCTGTTTTACGTCATTATGTTGCTGATGAATCACATAAACTAAATTGGAAGGAATTGCAGGTATCAGACATGGGAACTCTCACTGTAGAACCGTTACGCATTTTGGACCGTAGATTTTGACAGCTCAGGAACCATCTGGTAGACCAAGTTAAGGTCCAATGGGACAAGTATAGTCTAGTATCTGCTACTTGGGAAGACGCCGAGACATTACGACAAGACTATCCCTCACTTTTTTTGACCACCTCGAGAATATGTTTCTCGAACGTTGGGTGTATGTAACATGACCTTTTGACTTAGACAACCAAGATTACCTGAGGCCTACATATTTTTTTTTTCTATTCACAGTGAAACTATTAAATGATACACTTAAACTTTTAAGACATATGAGCCTTTATGAATGTTTAAATATTATTGATGATGATGGATATGATGCGATATATTGTGAGAATGTAAATTTTATGAATGTTTAAATATTATTGATGATGATGGATATGATGCAATCTACTATGTGAATGTAAATTTTATGAATGTTTAAATGCTATTAGAATGATGTTGGATATGATGCGATCTATTTGGTAAAAGATAGTTTTATGAATGGGTGTTGAAATTGAATTATGGGATCTTATGAGATCTATTTCTAACTTGAAAACTTTGATGTCAAGTTGTTGGTACACGGATACCGAATTGAAATGATGGTTGTAGGAAGTTACATGATGATAATGCATAAAATTGTATGAGTTTGTGTTACAGACTAATCTGTAGGTT
The DNA here is from genome assembly GCA_900067695.1 of Picea abies. Classification (NCBI taxonomy): domain Eukaryota; kingdom Viridiplantae; phylum Streptophyta; class Pinopsida; order Pinales; family Pinaceae; genus Picea; species Picea abies. The sequence continues at coordinate 11,693 of CBVK0103800061.1, read as the reverse complement.
ATGGACTATGAAATAGCCAAAGGATAATAATGATGAAAGTGGATGACATGACCACTGGCCGAGAAATAATATGGTATGAATCTTTGTATGTGAAATTATTATAGCCTGAGTGGGCCTAATGGTTAAGAACATGTGTTTCCTCTTAAGAGGTCACATGTTCAAATCCAGAGGGGGGTAGGGTATGTATACCTTCGTAGACTTTACTAGTCAAATCGTTGGGCAGAGGGGGATCCCTTGTCCCACAAACAAGGGGGTCTCATACACCAATTTGGTGTGTTGGCTTGGCCGTGACCTTAAAAATAGATTATTATTATTATTATTGGCTTGGATACATTGCTATGATATATGGACCAGTGTAGGATTTCAGGTGATGAGACTGCCCAAAACTGAATAAACGATGACAAAACTCCCAGCAACATAGTGCCACTGTATATTCCATTATAGGGTGTGGACCCTAGTTATGATTAGGAGGGGTGGAGGCATTTCCCATCGTGTACCCTCTGAAACCTAAAGTCATGGGAGGACGGCGTTAGCTCACGCTCCCCTAGACGTGTGATGATGACTGTCAGTTGTCTGATGGGGAAGCTTGGTCAAGATAGTGACACTCCCTCTTACGAGTTCTATTTGGAGTTAGGTCAGTATAGTTGACGCTCCAAGATATTCCAACAAAGGAAGGATAGGAATGCTATTCCACTGTCTCGTGATCCAATGTGCGACAATACATTCAATCCATTGGCAGAAATGGGCATTCCCATGCATAATGTCCCAGTTTCTGACAGTTGTGACATGTGACTGGTCTTCTCCCACGTCTGAAACATCCTCTGGCTTGTCCTCCTCCTTGATAGCATGCTCGGTCCCCTATTGATGCATTGTACTGTGGTGCATGATTATACTGCGCAGTATTATACTAGGGTTATGTCGGGTTGTACAACGCCTGTGCGTTATTGTATGGTTGTTGCACAGTGTTGTATGGAGTTGGGGCTTGATTAAACTATGACATTACCTTCCCAGTCATCATTTCGGGTTGTACCCTGTTTGTACCTGATGTTCTTTCCCACATCAGCTCCATAGTTCTGCAATCTTTGTCATCGTGGCCCACTGACTCACAAAAGGTGCAATAAGAATTCCTTGGAACTGTTTGGTACTTCTGCATCAACATGCAGTGGTAAGGGTCATGACCCTGTTTCTTGTATATTTGGCACCATAATCCTCCCTGTCGTAGAGGGTTTGGCATTCATATTTCCATATACTACGCGAATGTTGGACATTCGTTCTTGTGGTGTCCCTTCATCCTGCATGGGTGCACCAAACAACTTCTCGTTTGTCCTTGTTCTTATTCTGGTTCAACTGAAATGTTAATTTCTTCAAATCCTCCTTCAATTATTCAATAGTTGGGTCCGTCTGCTGGTACTAGTTCTCTTCCAACTACAAGGCTCCCTGTAGAGCCTCAGCCTGCATTTGAAACTTTTTCTATCGTAAGGGATATTTTAGGTGTGGGAGTAGTGAGTTGAAAAACAGGTTCCTGTGTTGCATCTTGGTTATAAGGTATTTTAGCTTCCCCTTCAGTCACTTAAATCTTTGGTCAATCTCTCATACAGACTCTCTTGGTTTCTGTCTTATCTTGATCATCTCATTCATGTACTGATCCTTTGAGCTCGACTTCTAGAACTTGTTAATTAGTAGCTTCTTAATGTATGCCAGTGTCCTCGTCCTCCCAAGGGAACTGTTTGTGTCTAGACACATGTACCAGTCTAGTGTGCACTCTCTTAGTGTGATTGCTAGCTACAGAAGTTTGGTATCTTCATCAATGATTTGTTTTCCCTCCCATATATTTGCACAAATGAACAAATACTTCTCAGGGTATTCAACTGCTTCTCCTCGAAATTCTGGTAATCTAATAGTGGGATCGTGTCCTGCCATTCTAAATACTAAATGCTACCTCCATCACGCGATGTAGATACTTGACTAGTACTGCCTAAAATGGCTCCTCTAGTTGTTTCTCCCACGGTAGATGTACTTCTTCCTATCAGACTTCCTATGAACTTTGGTTGTCTAAATGGTGGTGTTCTCTTTGGTGTATTGGTCGCACATGGGTTTATGGGTTCCACATTGACATTAATATGGAAAGGATGGCTATCTTATCTTCCCATTCTTGGGCCTCTTGTTTTCCACTCATAGGTTGCGCGCAAGATTTCCTCAATCTGCTCCAGATCCTAGAGATCCTCTACCTCTTCATCATCACTTACCAATCCCTCCGTTGTGGATATGGCTCTCTTCTTGGTATTCACCTTATATTGGTAGGGTGCTCCGCTACGCGTCATTCCTGATGACTCCAAGATCCACTTGAGTTGGTCATCATCCATCAAGATTGGGTCCAAGAATTCCTCCTCCTTCTTTCCTTTATCCTCACCTTCATCCATGTATCCTATCTTTGTTAGTGCTTCTCCCCTTCCCCCATGCACATAGAGAAGTCTAGCTATTTGATTCCATTGTCATTACCCCTTTGTTATATAGCAGTAGTTTAATAGAAGTATATAGTGATCAAATGTACCTTCCATGGGGTCTGCGTAGAAATTCTTGCTCTATTGCGCTGTATGACTTCGTTGTGTCGACTGCAAACTCTGTGATGAATCCTGCCACAATACTGTCAAACCAAAACTCTACTATGCGAGTGAATTTGTTGTTCACCTGTTGTAACTACTCAACCTATACCGGGGTCCAATCTAGCTGTCATATCCGGTTCATCGCGTGGTTATCTTTCAACCTTAGTATCCACTCCTACAGTAGGTGGGGAAAATCACAGAAAAAGAGTCTGTTTAATTCCGTAAACACATATTTATCCACATATTTGCGAGGTATGATGCTAGGGTTTCTATTGTCTTTCTAGCAAACTCTAGCTCTTTAGTTCTCAACCAGCCTTTGATTTCTCCTTTCGTGGGGTTCCACGGTCTCAACATTCCCTTCTAGTGGCTCAATGGTCTTCTGGTTTCACTCATTCTTTTCTTATACATTCTATCTTGTATACTCAATCCTCTCTTGTTTCTCTTAACATGGCAATGAAACCATTTGTTGGCTTCGGATGAACTACTCTTTCCTACTACCTACATGGTTGACCCAAGGTTCAAGTCTTCCAGGGTACCAACAAAGCCTAAAACTATCGACCCCTCTAGTAAACCAGAAGGCAACACAACACACAGAATGCACTGAACAGTCTCACCCAAGATAGCTTTAAATGGGTGGCTGTAAGACTCAGGTGTTTACAACCTAGGATTGAGTATGAGATATGGGATCTATATTCTGAGCCATTTATTCTAACTTGTGTTACAACCTACTATTATTCTCTTTTATATTTTGATTTCTGTGGTATCTTTTCGTTATATCCCAATAAAAATTAACCAAGTAATATAATAACTCATTCATTCATTACACACAACGCTTAATCAATAAAAGTATGACAAATATATGCATGCATTCATCATATTGCACAAGTATTACAATGGTTCACCCCCTCCTGGGCTACATCCACAAAGATCTGGCTCTTGGCTCTCTTATTATGGTAGTTCTGTAATCTTGCGTCATGTGCTTACAATTATCCTCGTATGTGTAAGATCTCTATGAGATGAACTAGACCGCACTAGGATCCTTAACCTGTGATCTAATCCTCAAGATCTACCTTCTCTCCTCCTCTCTAGCTCAATCGCTTTACAAAAGTGGTTCTCTAATAAAAAACATTACATAAAAACAATTGAACCTTCATAGGTAGCGAATCGAAATCAACTGAACTCTTTTATGATACCTTCGTATCTATATTTATATCTATCAGAGTCTTCAACCATTTACACAAAACCTTACAATAACCCTAACCCTATCGTTGTTAGGTATTCCTTCTCTACATGCATTCTTTTCTTCCGTCCAACTGTCGCCTCCTCCTTGCATGCGCGTGTGTTGTGCTTCTTGCCAGTTGTTGCTTTCCAATTGCACACTTATTTCCCATGATTGCTCTTCCAGTTGTCATTCTTCTTTGTGCACACTTTCTTTCCCATTTCGGCCTACTGCCAACAGGCCCCCAACACTAACATCTGACTCGTCCCGAGTCACCTAATCCTTCTGAGCTACCTAGATCTCCTCGGTGATCGTCTGGAACTTTTCCCTCAGCCCTGTTTCTTTTGTCAATGCCTGCATGGTCCTCTCCTTAATAATATCCACTACCTGAAGTGCGACATCGTCACTCAGTAATCCTACACATTCTACCTGCTTCTGTACCATCTATGTTCTAGCTGCTTCTTCCTGTGCGAGTACTTCTACTACCCATTCTTGTAATGGTTCTATTTGAGCCTGACGCACCTACTTCTGTGTTTGCACAATGATAAGTTTTGCGTGCATATTCTTTAGCTCTTGCATCCCCTTGAAGTGTTCTTTGATTGGTATGGTCTTTTGCCTCTGTTTGAGTTTTTGGATCGTTGCATTGATCCTTTCCTCTTCCTTTTCCTGGTGTTGAACCTATGGATCCTCCTCCAGTCTTGTCCAAAGTTGCGTTTCTTTCTCGAGCAAGTCATTTGTTGTGCTAACCTGTTTCTCCATCTCTTGTAGTTGCGTTGTTGTTGCCTACCTCCTTTTCTCCTTTACTGATGGTGGAGTTGTTGGTGTTAGTTGTTCTCGGAGATCTTTGATATCCTTTTGGTATCGAGCAATTTCCTGTGCAATCTGGTCGATCTTTTCTATGGCTGGGAGTTTGTTTCCTTGTGCAATGCTTGGAAGTTTTCCAAAAATTTCTCCCACTCTGCGTTCTAATTCGTTTCTGCATTTTGTCTCCTTCTGAATTTCATATCTGGCCTACTCATACTCTTTTTCCAGTGCTTCCCGCTTCTTTGTTTCTTTCTCTAGATCGATTAATTTTTTATGTGCCCGAGACTGCATCTCGTGGTTGACGCTAACCTGCAATTTGTACGGTGCCATTGATGACATTCATGTCAAGATCAATTGAATGTGGTCCAAATATTTCAGTGGTTTTTGTCCCACTATTTCATCCATTTGTAGCATGCTCGATTTTATGTATATTGGTGTGTGTGTGTGTGGCATTGGGAGGGTTGGGTCTCGTTCTTCTACTTCCACTCTTTTGTTGGTTTGTGTTGTCGACTTCAGTTGATTATGGTCTGGTTGTCAAACGCCCAATCCAGACCAAGTAATACCAGGTATGGTGTTGTGCCATCTACTATTTTGATGACTTTAAAGTCTGCTTTAGTGTGCATTCCATCAAGATATACTGCTACTCCTTTTAGTATCCCTATTGGTAGGACTCTATGTTGGTTTTCTAGTTTTAGTTGGACATTTGAGTATCCTAATGTTGGCTCTCCCATGGATTTCCAGGTTTTCTTGGGTAGCACCTTCACTTCGGATCTTAGGTCGAGTATGATGTCTCCCATATTTAAATCCCCAATGTTAGCATTCAGTATAAATTCCCTACCTTTTCTTCTTCTTGTGTGTAGATGATTGACAATTTTCGGTTCTAGCTTTTGTTCCCTATCGCTGCCACATTTTTCTAGGATGTTTTGCAATATTTTCACAGATGAAGGATCACTTAACATTTTTATGAATGATTGCAAAAATTATTTGATAGTACTTACTTGTCCCTTGGGTGGCATTCCGTTGGTATGATCCAATGATAGTGGCATTTCATATTATGGGGCTTCATGGACTAGTTGCACGGTGGAATTCAACGTTGTGTCCACCTTCTAAAATTCTTCTCTGGATTCCTTAAAAGTCTCCTTTTCTTTGGGCATGTTGAGCTACTTTCTTGGTTCAGTGTTCTTTTTTACCCATTGATTATGTACGGGTTCCTGTCGGACTATGTCATTTCCTGTCTTCGTTCCTTCATGAGTGACTATATTTATGTTCCGTCCATCCTCCCTTGCTTTGGCTAAAATCCATTTAACATTCTGATTGTTCTGGTTCCTCTTTTCCTAGATCTTTACTAATAGTCTCGGACATTCCTCTGTCTCATGATTCGATGTGCGACAATACATACAAGTCGCTGGCGGCAGTGGGAATTCTCGTGCGTAATGTCTCGGTTACTAATGGTTGTGACATGTGATTGGTCCTCTTCCATGTCCGAAACCTCCTCTAGATCATCCTCCTCCTTGATAGCCCGCTCAGTCCCTTCTCGGCACGTTGTACTGTGGTGCCTTATTATACTGCGCATTATTATACTAGGGTTGCATCGGGTTGTACTGCGGTTGTGCATTATTGTATGGTTCCTGCAGAGTGTTTAACTGCTGCTTCACATTGTTGTATGGAGCTGGGGCTTGATTGAAATGTGGTGTTTCTTTCCCAGTCATCATTTCGACCTATACCCTGTATGCGTCTGATGTTCTTTCCTGCATCAACTCCATGGTTCTACAATATTTTTCGTCGTGGACCACTGACTTACAAAAGGTGCAATAAGAATTCTTTGGAACTATTTGGTACTTCTGTATCATCGTGCAATGGTAAGGGTCGTGACCTAGTTACTTGAATATTTCACACCATAATCCTCTGTGCAATAGAGAGTTTGGCATGTCTGTTGCCATATAATGTGCGAATGTTGGACATTCATTCTTGTGGTGTCCTTCCATCCTTCATGTGGTGCACCAAATGACTTCTCCATTGTCCTTGTTCTTATTCTGGTTCAACTGAAATGTTAGGTTCTTCAAATCCTCCTTCAATTCTTCAATAGTTGGGTCTGTCTGCTGGTTCTGGTTCTCTTCTAGCTACAAGGCTGCCTATAGAGCCTCAGCCTGCATTTGAAACTTCTGTTGTCATAAGGGATATTTTAAGTGTGGGAGTAGTGAGTTGACAAATAGGTGCCGGTGCTACATCTCGATCATAAGGTATTTTAGCTTCCCCTTCAGTCACTTAAATATTTGGTCAATCTCCCATGCAAAATCTCCTGGTTTATGTCTTATCTTTATCATCTCGTTCATGAAATGATCCTTTGAGATCGGCTTTTGGAATTCGTTAATCAGTAGCTTCTTAATGTCTTCCAGTGTCCTTGTCATCCCAGGGACATTGTTCGTGTCTAGACTCATGTACCGGTCTAGTTCGCGGTATCTTAGTGTGATTGATAGCTGCACAAGTTTGGTATCTTTATCAGTGATCTGTTTTGCCTCCCAGATCTTTGCACAAATGAACAAATGCTTCTCAGGGTCTTCGGATGCTTCTCCTCGAAATTATGGTAATTTGATAGTGGGATCGTGTCCTGGCATTCTAGATACTGAATTGCTACCTCTGCCGCGCAATGTAGATACTTGACTAGTACTACCTGAACTGGCTCCTCTAGTTGTTTCTCCTACGATAGATGTACTTCTTGTTGTCGAACTTCCTCCAAACTTCGGTTGTCTAAATGATGGTTTTCTCTTTGGTGTATTGGTCACACATGGGTTTATGGGTTCCACACTGACATTAATATGGAAAGGATGGCTATCTTCTCCTCCCATTCTTGGGACTCTTTTTTTCCTCTCATAGGTTGCACATAGGATTTTCTCAATCTACTCCACAGCCCAAAGATCCTCTACCTCTTCCTCATCACTTTCCAAGCCCTCCCTTGCAGCTATGGGCCTCTTCTTGGTATTCACCTTGTATTGGTAGGGTACTCCGCTACGCGATGTTCCTGATGACGCCAAGATCCACTTAAGTTGGTCGTCATCCATCAAGATTGGGTCCAAGAATTCCTCCTCCTTCTTGCCTTTATCCTCACCTTCTTCCATTTAACGTCTCTCTGTCAGTGCTTCCCCCCTTCCCCCATGCACGCAGGGAAGTCTAGCTATCTAATTCCATTATCATTACATCTTTGTTATATAATAGTATTTTAATAGAAGCATATAGTGATCGAATGTAACTTCCTTGGGGTCCACATAGAAATTCTCACTCTGCTGCGCTGTATGACTTCGATGTGTCAATTGCAAACTCTATGATGAAGCCTACCACAATACCGTCAGGCCAAAAATCAATTGCGCGGGTGAATTTGTTGTTCACCTGCTGTAACTACTCAACCTATATTGGAGTCCAATCTAGCTGTCGGATCCGGTTCGTCGCATGGTTATCTTTCAACCTTAGTATCCACTCCTATAGTTGGTGGGGAAAATCATAGAAAAAGACTTCGTGTAAATATGTAAACACGTATCTATCCAGATATTGGCGAGGTGTGATGCTAGGGTTTCTATTGTATTTCTGGGCAAATTCTAGCTCTGTGGTTCTCAACCAGCCTTCGATTTATGCTTTTGTGGGGTTCCACGGTCTCAAAATTCCCTTCTAATGGCTCAGTGGTCTTCTAGTTTCACCCATTCTTTTCTCATGCATTCTATCTCATCTACTCAGTCCTCTCTTATTCCTCTTAACATGACAACAAAACCATTTGTTGGTTTCTTATTGAACTGTCCTCTTCCTACTATATTCGTTGTTGACCCAGGGTTCATATATTCAAGGGTACCAACAAAGCCTAAAACTATCGACCCTTCTGGTAAACCAGAAGGCAACATAGTACACATAAGGCACTGCGCAGTCTCACCCGAGATAGCTTTAAATGGTGTTGGTTGTGGAGCCTGATTATCTTCCTGACTCATAGGTCTTGTGTTTTTCAGCCGTGTTTATACCCCATGAAGAATTTACACCCCAGAAGTATGTACACTCTTCCACGCGGGGGAGTGCAGAGGGGAAAAACCCTAACCCTACTGTCGTTAGGTCTTCCTTCTCTACATGTGTGCTTTACTTGCTTTACTTCCCTCCAGATGTTGCCTCCTCCTTGCATGCGCGCGTGTTATGCTTCTTGCCAGTTGTCGATTTTCTCTTGCACACTTTATTTCCTACAATTACTCTTCCAGCTATCATTCTTCTTTGGGCACACTTTCTTTCCCACTTCGGCCTGCTGCCAACAATTTTCCAAAGAATAGCCTTCATATCTAGGTATCAAAATCGTATCTCATCTGATATTGTATTTTTCTTCCTTGTACCAGTCGTCATCAATTTGTAACGCTAAAATATTTTCTCGAAGGTTCATATGTAGTAGTATTACTGAGAAAATGTGAGGTCTCCGACTCAATGCACCTGCTATTCTATTAACCATACCTTTAATATAAGTGATCTCAAAATCACACTCACTAAGTAGTTGTGGCCAACGCCTTTTTCGTGCGTTCAAGTCACGTTGAGTAACAATGTGTTTTAATCCACTGTGATCAGTTTCAGTTTGAATTTTCATCCAATAAGATAATGTTTCCAAACTTGCAATGCACAAACAATCGCTAATAATTCCAAATCATGAGTTGCGTAATTCTCTTCATGCCTTCTTAATTTTTTTGAAATATATGTGATCACTTGACCGTCTTGCATCAATATTCCACCTAACCCTTCCTTGGATGCATCTGTGCATACCAAAAATTCCTTGTCCATATTAGGGACCTTCGGTATTGTTTTTTTCGTTAATAACTCCTTAAGATTCTGAAATACTTCTGTGCACTTCTCTAACCATACAAATTTCTTATTCTTCTTCTACAATTACATGATTATATTTTCCATCTTTGAAAAACCTTCAACGAAGCATCGATAATAACCTGCCAATCCCATAAAACTACGTACTTCTTGTACGTTCATCGGTGTTGGCCATTCCATAATAGACTCAACCTTTTTTGGATCCACAATGATGCCTTCTCCATATATAATATGCCCCAAATAATGAATCTTTGTCTGATTAAATGAACATTTAGACAACTTCTCGTACAACTTGTTTTCTCTTAAACACTGTAAAACTAATCTCAATTGTTTTTTGTGTTCTTCCTTCATCCAAGAGTAAATTAGTATGTTGCCAATAAATACATGTACAAACTTGTCTAGGTATTCACGGAATACCCCATTCATTAAACTCATGAAAATGCCTAGGGAATTCGTCAATCCAAATGGTAAAACAATAATCTCATAGTGTCCAAAGCTCATTTTAAACGGGGTTTTTGGGATATCTTCCTCCTTGATTCACAACTGATGATATCCCAATCTCAACTATATATTTGAAAACATTGTTCCTCCTTTCATTTGATCTAAAATACCATCAATCCTAGGTAACAGATATTGATTCTTGAACATGGCTTTGTTTATTTGACGGTAGTCAATACAAAGCCTCCATGATATGTCCTTCTTTCTTACAAAGATCATTGGGGCACCCCAAAGTGACACACTTGGATGCATAAGTACCAACGTCTAACAACTCCTTCAATTGCATTTTCAACTCCTGCAATTCCAATGTCGACATCCGATATGGCGTTCTTGCAATCGATTTTGTTCCATGTTTTAGGTGTATGGTAAATTCCAATTCTCTTTCTAGTGGTAAACCTAGTAGTTCCTCAGGAAATACATAGGAAAAATATGATACTACCAGAAGGTTTTATAATCCTTCTATGTCCCCCTTTTCATTAAGGGCTAAGATGGCATATAACTTACATCCCTTGCGCATACTTTTTTGTGACTGTAGGGAAGAAATAAATCTCAATGAAACTCCTTGGTTTCTTCCCACAATAACTCTACTTTGTCCCAAATCATCTGATAAACTTAATTGTTTCATCTAGCAGTTAAGTATCGCATCATGCGATTCTAACCAATCCATTATGATTACAATGTTGTAAGATCATAGGATTTTGACATAAAGGTTTACATTCACGACAAAATCACCTAAATTAATGTTACAATCCATAAACTTTCCTCCAACTCTTTTTTTGACACCTAAAGCCAATTCTACATATCTAAAATCATCTTGATCGATTGCATTTACCTTAATTCTTTTAAGGGAAACACTATATATAAAAATTTCAATAGCTCCTAGATCTATTAAAATAATAAAATGTTGATCTGTGATCATACCTGACATCTCAAGCACTATGGATTGATGCTCAACTAGCAGTTATTCACCACTACATGAATCCTGTGGCCCTTGCCCAAATCTCCAAATGTTGTCGATCATGTTGATATAACAACTCTTTCCTTCTCAATAAGATAGTCTCTCTGGTAGTGGAGCTCCTCACATGTCCAACATCCATTCTTCAGACCGGTGCTCCTAGTTCTAGAAGAAGAGGTTGTTGGCCTAGGAGTTTGTGGTCCTGGTCTTTGTTGCAGAATAGGTCTAAATTGTTGTTGTTTCTATGGGAGACATTCATGTTTTTTTTGTTGTAGTGATCTATATGGAGTCCTATGTTGAGGACTTTGTCGGCATGGTGTCAAGAATACAGGTCCTCTGGGTGTATCATGGTGCCCAAAAGTCTATTTAACTGGTGTTTGATGCTGCGACGCTCTAGGTGGTGCCTATCCTATCTCCCTGGAAGGAGTCTTTCCATGACCCCCACTGTCCAGCTCTTCCTCAGCAATGAGATCCTACTCAATTGCATCGTGCAAGGTCCAAGGCATTAATATCCTCACCTTATCATGAATGTTGAAGTTGAGACTGGACACAAACTTGTTAGCCTTTAATTTCTCAGTGTTCAAATGTGGAGAATACCTGAGTAGCTCCATGTACGTGGACTCATACTGTAGTATTGTATGACTACCCTATCATAAGGCATTGAACTCATTAATATGGTAGTCAATGAATTCATCCAATAATTACCTCTCTCGGAATCGTTCCTCAAACAATTCCCATGACACATCTTCAATGACCATGTTCAGTTGTGGTAGGAGTGTCT